>CAJUYI010000323.1:163121-246307 GCA_910591695.1 Galerucella pusilla
ATAGATCTTAAAAGGTCACAGTGAAATATGCCGATTTTCCATCTAGTCAAATCTAATCTAATTTAATCACTGACTGTAGCTTGAAAATTTTGATATAGAACTTTTTGAAGCATACTCTAGATGAAAAGGATGTTTTTGATTGTTGATGCGGACAATAGTCAATTGAATATTTAATTTAAAAATGTGTGAAAATTATCCTCGCATTCAAAAATAATGTGACAGAAACTAACATTAACGTGACTCCTTGACAAGAACATATTTACGACGAGTCAAAAGCGTGGAGTTATTCATCAAACTAATAGCATCAAATTAATACTCAAATATTCATGCGGTTGCCAAATTAAAATCCGCCCCCAGCCTCTTTCGATTCGAACAAGAAAAAAAGGCCCTAGACGAGAAGAAACAAGACGAACCATCGGCTGTGCAATCGCTCAGAGTGGCCAGAAGACAAGACAAATCGAATGTCAGCCGCTAATAAGTATCCAGCAATAGCTGGACAAATGTATTTCCTTGCTGGCTACAGGCCGACACAAAAAACTCATCCCGTACTTTGTAATTTGTATCGCAGAAGGTAATTATAAGATGTTGGTATCTAGAGGAATGAATAAGTTTGATGAGATGTTTTATTTTTTTCAATAAATAAATGTCATTCTTAAATTGGAATATTAGGGACGTTTGAAAAATGATTTTTTTTATAAGAAATATATAAGCTTTTATTATTTGTTTGTCTTGGATTTTTTATCCTACAGGTGATTTAAACAGAGTGTATAAGGTTTTTTTTTCAATGTATAATTATTTTAACGCTTTATAAATTTTGAAAAATGTTTTTCAAAAACAGTGACCGTTCAAATAGGAAGCAATAAATACTTCCCGGGCTATAGGCCCCGACGGCTATTGAATTACACTTCAAAGTCAAACGGGATTGGTATATCTACAAGATATTTAATACAACCATTGTGGTTTGCAATAAGCCAATTTTCAATTGCCAATTTCAGCAAAAACCAGATTGTAACTCTGTTGTAGTATTAATCCAACTTTTATCAACTTGTCCTAACTATTTTTGAGCTGGATTCAACTTGAAGTTAGTTTGTTTCAAAATAAAAAGGACATGATTTTTCACCCCTACGACGACTGTCAGTGACAACTTATCAGTTGGACATGCCCATATATACAGCTGTTAAAAAAAAATAATAATAATAATAATTTTATTCACCATTTGATATAAAATGCATTCAGAAAATGATGCATAGATGTACCTAGTGAATAAAAAGAATAACTTACGAGGTAAATTACCTGTATGTGAGTACAATAAAATGTAAATGAAAAATATATATAATTACAAAGCTATTGTTTTCTATGGAGACACAAATAAAAATATAAAGATATGAATTAACTTTACTCGAAAATTTCCAATATTTCAATATTTTTTTTATTTTTTTTTGGCTTTAGGGCTGTACCCATGCAGCCAGAAACTATTTAAGTAATGAAGAATCGGCTACTCTTTATAAATATTGGCGCAGTAAGTCAGTAAGTCTGAGTGTACTAAAGGTCTACAAATAATGTATTAGTTGTGGGAAAACAAACAAAAAAAACAGACAAAATAAAATTAGGTATATAATTAATATTTCTAAGGGTAATAGTGAGTATTCACATACTCCCAATATGTTCACATCATAATATTTACCTAGCAAATTTTGTATTTTTTGCCTTGATAATTTTGTTAGTAGCTTTTCCAGCTCTTTTTTGATATTTTTGTCATTTATTTCGCAGCTTTGTTGTTGACGACAATCAAAAACTTCTGTTTCTTTGTATAATTGATCACTAGAATACATTCTGTTTCTACCGAGAATTATTTTTCGAAACCTTTGTTGAAGAACCTCAAGGGGGTTCAAGGAAGTTTTACATACGCCACCCCATCCTATGATTCCGTATCTTAGGTGAGACTCTACTAGACTTTTGTATACTATAATTTTTTGCTTTAAATCAAGAATATCTGTAAACTGTCTAAATCTATCAAGTTTTTTCAATGAATAATCAATATGAGCATTCCGTTTCAGACTACTATCAATAATTATCCCTAGATATTTAATTTTTCTTGTTGGATTAATTTTGTACGTTATTTTGGATAATTAGGTCTAAAGTTGGGAGAGAAATTTCTTGAGAGCTAAAAGGTATGTGAAATGTTTTTCCGAAGTTTATGGATAGGAGTCTGTCGTCAAACCACCCCTTAAGTTCTTCTAATTTTTTTTTGACCTTAGCTTTTAATTTAAACCAGTTATCATCGCTATAAAATATGACAGTGTCATCAGCAAAACTTATTATTTTCTTTCAATAAAAACAGATTATTTGGGTATATGATAAACAACAAAGGTCCCAGCACTATTCCTTGAGGAACTCCACAAATAACTGTTCGCTCTTCACTTTCATAATTGTTCACTCTTACTTTTTGTTTCCGATTTTGTAAATAGCTTGCAAACAAATTATGTGCGCTACCTCGTATGCTCATATTCACCTAACCTACAGAAGTAATCGAAGATCTGACACAGTTTACTTATGATTCTGAAAATGTAAAAATTACAGTACTTACAATAAGTGTTTAATGCTGCTCAGGATTCCAGACAAAATGGAAACTTACTCTCCTAGCTTATATCAGATAAGATAAAACCAATACTTTTTCCATGAATTTTGAGGGTTTGAAACAATGTAAATAAAATAAAACGTCGCCTATTGTTAAGCCAAGAGAAACAGGAAACAACTTTTGCTTTTTTAACCGAAACGACATCGGCATCTTTCCTATATAGTGGTTCGAGTTGCCAAATTGAAATAATCTTTCATCGCTCTAGAAATAAACCGTTTAACTGTTTAGTGAAACCTGTCAAGTAGAAGCATGACGCTAATTACTTCAAAATATAAATTTAGATGGAATAACTTGACACTCTTGATAAAATTTGTAATATATATACAACTCAAAGTATACATGGGAAACGTTTAAATTAGTCAAGAAAGATTTTCACTGATGACGTAAGCTTTTGTTTCAATTACATTTACCATAATTTGAAGTATATTATGCGAATGGTTCAGTGAAAGAATTGAGAGGATCTACTTCAAATTATCTGCTCCAACATAATGCATCTGGTCAGTTCCGGTAGAATCTGCTTAACGTTGAAGTATTTACTACACTGCTTGTAGTATCTACTTTTATCCCGAAGTATATGCTTAGACATGTGCAGCATCTCCCACTCCTTCTGTTCGGGAGCAGGTCATGACAAGTTTATTAGATTTTCTGTTCCATCGTTGTTGTAATACAAAATTGTCGAGACTACCCTCGAAACTACCCGAAATATTATTTGCTGTTTTTCGTGGTTGTCAATTAAATTATTAAAAGTAATATAAAGTGTGCTTGTGATTATGTAAAATGTCTTCAGATGAAGAAATGCCCCAGCAAGAAGGGTCCCAAAATGAATATATACAATTAGCATTTGTTATAATGCTAGAAGATTTCAAGATACTGCTAGATAAAAAAATGACACCTGCCATCAAGTCTGCAAAAGATACAGCCCTTAAAGAGTTAACCAATATTTATGCACTGTATATTTTTCTTCTTGGGACACACAGGCTTTGAAGTTTTAACAATTCTAATCAATAAAGCTGCAAAAGAACACCGAATTCCTAAAGATTGGGAGATAGGAATAATACCTCTACACAAAAAAGGTAACAATAGAGACTGTAACAATTATAGAGGTATTACATTATTAAGCATTGTGTCAAAAGTATACAAAAAATTTTTAGACTGTAAATTAAAAACCATAATTGAACATTATCTGGAAGACTCACAGAGCGGATTTAGAAGAGGAAGAGGAGTACAAGACCACATTATTTACTATAAAACAAATGATTGAGAAGTATCACAATAGCAATATGTAGGTAGCATTCATAGATTTGGAAAATGTTTTCGACAGTATTTCAAGGAAGACAGTATGGAACAGTTTAAGAAACAGGGGCCAACGAAGAACTAAGGATTAGCATAGCCAGCTTATACCAATGCACCAGAAACTACATAAGAACAAATAATGCCGAGTCTGAGCAGTTTCTAACTAGGAAAGGCCTAAGACAGGGAGGAGTTCTAAGCACCACCTTATTCAACCTTATACTAGACGATGTAATGAAGGAAGTCAAAGGAAAAGCAAAGGAACTTCTGGTGGGCTACAGAAATCTGTAACCTATATAAGAGAATGTGCCTTCGCAGACGATCTAATGATGATGATGATGATGTGCCAAGAATCAAACGGACCTGCAAAACAATTTAAATCTATGGTATGAAGCACTGGAGAAATACAACCCAAAAATCAATGCGAATAAAACAAAAATAATGGTGAAGCCCAAACAGTTGTTAGTTTAAGCGATAAAGAATTAGAACAAACGGATAACTTCTAGTATCTAGGTGACTTGATAAACAAAGACGGGAAGAACGAAGCGGAAATTAACAACAGGATAGAAAGCGCAACCAAGTTGTACTATTCATTAAGTAACACGATTGTAAGGAAGAAAGAAGTGTCGACGAAGACAAAGCTGATAGTCTACAAAACCATATTCAAACCGATCCTAATCTATGGTTGTGAAAGCTGGGTACTCACGGAACAACAGAAGAGCAAAATACAAGCCATAAAAATGAAATTTCTAAGGGGCATAAATGGCATCACAAAAAAAGACCGAGTGAGAATTGAAGTTATTAGAAAGGAATTGGAGGTCGAGCCGATCATAAACAGTATAGAACGACAACAACTGAAGTGGTTTGGACATATGGTAAGAATGGACAACTCGAGACAAGTCAAGTTGATATGGCAAACCAAACAAAAAAATAGAAGATCTAGAAGCAGGCCTTGGAGGAAATGGGATGATGTAAAAGCTGGTATCTTGGGAAAAAATAACAAGAGCTGGAAGGAAGGGAAAGAACTTGCACGAAATAGAAGATGCTGGATGAAATTTGTGTATAAAAACGACCGAAACACTTAAGTACAAACCTTGTATGGACAAAACACCTTAACACCTTCGGGTATATTAAGATTTATGATTATGATTATGATGATGATGATATTTTTCTTCTGCCTATTCCATCCATCTCCAAACAAAACTTACCGTAGAATTCTCAAGAAGCTGCTTTTATACCAACTTCGCTAACGTTAGCAAATACTACAATTTCTTCTTAAAATCGGAGTATCTGTGCTGTAGGAAGTCGCGACTTCAAATTGCAGTAAATACTTTAGTCATTTTCACGAGAGTGGTATCTACTTTGAAATGTAGTTTCTTCTCAGTTTTGAAGTACCTACTTTATAGAAATTGCTAATACTTCTAGTATTAGCATGTACTTCGTTTTTATTCATACCACTCATTGTAACAACTAAAAAATGAAGAATAATCTTCAAAAAACTTCACATATTAGGTTTACTGTCAATGCGAGTTCTTTAAGTCTTTAAAGGTATTTGCAAACATGATTCGGATGAGGGGCATCACATTCAGTGGAACTCTGCACACATAATACAAAGAGCCCAATAGTAAAAGACGGAAAATCAAAGAAGATTGCTTTGGTTACCAATGCTAGAAAGATAAATTTCCAATAATCATTCACCTGCGTTATCAGGAAAGTAACATGAGTTTTCATTTAGGTTTTCTTCATCTAGTCACTTAGTTAAAATATAATAATAAAAAACTGAAAAATGGATGGGAAAGGTTCTTGCCAAAGTCATTTTTTTAACCAAAAGCTTTCTGAACGTGCTAGTTGACTTTTCATTTTCATTTACACCAGTTCAACTGTCTAAATTTAATGTACAGGTTATCATTTTGAGGTGGTGAAATGAAGCAAGATTATGTATTTGATAACGGAAAAAAGATTTTGCAGACACACAATATAAATTCAAAACAGGCACGTTTTTAAACGTGCTCCATATATCGTGGAGACCTTCCGTTTTTTTTTTTTCGAAAGCACCAAGGAAATTCCAATGATTGGCATTCAGCGAAGCAATCCAAAAATAAAATTGTAAAAATCGAGCACTGCTGCATTTTTTACAACGGCTGCATATGAATGAGATTTTTTCAATTAAATTACAATCTGGAATTCCAACGGGAACGAAACTGAAGTGACGACAGCTGTGTGACCATATCCTATCCCGTTATGCTATATATCGCTTGATACTCTTTCTGCTTCGGAAAACGAATAAATCTGCATGTCATCATTGCCGATTAGCAATCAAATTGCTCCGAAAAAAAAAACAGATCATCATTAATATTTTTAAGTTTCTAAAAATCGCCAAATATAAAGAGAAGGATATTTTCATTGGTTGGTTAAAATTAAATTTTATTTATGTAAAAAGTTTATGATTAGTATATTATACACCAAGGTGGTGAAGACTATTATTATAGACCGAGCACCAAGATTATTCCGCTCGGGGCAAAGCCCCTCGCGAGGGGCTTTGCCCCGAGCGGAATAATCTTGTAAACAAGCGAAAATGAAGAACTAATGTTCAATTATTTTGTTATTAAATGCACACCATTTGAAAGCTTACTATGTCTACTCTCTGAACCAATATTTTTATTCGGAATACAATGCACTCATTTTCCAGGGACCGGGAAAATTTGAAAGATCTGTGAGAACTCCGAAAACGACTGAAAAATGCAAATAAATAAATAAACTTTTTATTTTATTTTTTTTTTATTTTTGCTTAACGTGCCTCGACAGCGCTGGTCATAGGCACAGAAAAAATAAATAAAAATATTTACATAATTTTTACAAATATTTAAATTAGATTTTACAGTATAGATTGGTAGATTGGTAGCTTTCAGGAACTGTAAGACTTTCTTGATTTCGGTGGGGCAGTGAAGCATTTCCTTGAGGTTGGGCCTAAGATCAAGTTGTCTGTATATAGCAGCAAATTGTTTGCAGTCCGTCAGTATGTGCTTAACGGTCACAATATCGTTACAGCTATGGCAAACGGGACGATTTCCCGAAGACATCAGATATCCGTGTGAGAGTTTGGTATGACTGATTCGGATTCTTCTGATTGTAGTAGCCTCTCTCCGGGTTAAGAAGTTCAGGGAGAGAGGAGAAGTGGATGGATGGATATCATGAAGTGCAGTCGTACTATTGCGCCACAGGTGTCGCCAAGAATCTTGTGTAGCGTTTTTGAAGTGGAGTGTTTTCAGGTCGGTTGCGAGTTGGACAATGTGTGTTGAGTCGTTATTAGTGGTAGCATCTTTCGCGTGGCGGTCCGCAGTTTCGTTACCATCAATGCCGATGTGAGATGGAAGCCAGATGAGAGAGACTGTTATATTTTGAGCAACGAGAGTTTGATAGATGTCGTGTATATTCTGGACAATTGGGTGGTCAGTGAAGATTGACTTGATTGACTGAATGGAGAATTGGAGAATTGAAACGCCACAAAGATACCGAAAAAAAAAATTCGAGGAACATTCAGGACCTCCCCAGACCTCATTTGAAAAAACAAGGGATAATAAACCATTTGAAATAAATAAAATGTCAATGATTTAATGGAAAAGGCCAAAATATTGGGGAAAAATAACATTGGCCACTTTTTGCAATGTCCTTGACGGGCGAGAACGGGGTTTAAGGTACACATATTGATACCTACGGATATTCCCATTACAATGAACTTTAAATCATCGAAAAATATTAATTTTTGAGTTATGGAAGAATTTGTCAGCCGGTTTACAAGTTAATTTTATAGACGGTAGCATTTATAGAGGTAGTGCAGCCGCGTAAGCGAGGGGACGTTTGGATGCGATTATCTCGAAAACTATTGCATTCTGGAAAAAAATGATGGGGACCATTTTTGTAGATAATTTAACGACCTTCACTTTTTACCAGAAAATTTTTTTTACAAATTGCATATTTCGGGAGATAATGGCGGGAAACCGTTTTTTGGGAGCGTTAGGGGCCATTTTGGGCCCTTAGCTACGGGGCAATCTTGGAGAACTTTTTCTCCATTTGAAGTACCTGTCAAGACCTACAAATCAAGCCGAAAAAAATTATTGGACAAATATATTGATAGGTTTGCCTATTTTCAGGTCTTCAGTTACTGGACTAAAAGACAATCTCCTGGCTATACAAAATTATGTTGTACAAGTTTTTGCTGAACTACTATCCCTGAATTCTCAAAATATTTGAATTTGTCCATTATTGACCTTGGTTAGTTATTAACCATTAACATAAAAATTCAACTTCTCAGTTGGCTAGAAGAAGCAATTATTGTCAACAGATAGTAGAGGAAAAACTATTTTGTTATTGTTCACTTTCTTTTTCAAGCATGTGTTGCCATTTAAATAGAAACGAATGCTGCGTTGACACTATGCGAATGTGGTTTTGTCCAGTTTGAGTACAGCTCTGTAATATCCGATAAACATCTGGTGGTTAAAGAATTATTGCATTCCAATAATCTATGTACTTTTTGAAACAAACTATAGTAGTTGATGGACTAAAACAATTTAATTTGTTTAAATATTTGTTTAACTTAAACGTGTGACACGCTTCGCTAACACTGAAGCTTTATCAAACGGATGACGGTAGGTATATTGAAAAGTTTTTGAACTTATACAGTGCATAAATACGGAATTTAAAAGGATATTGAGGAAATAATTAGGAAATGTTTAACTGAAAATAAAGTGCAAAGAAATCCTCAATTTGAAAAGGTTTACCTGGAAATTCATTCATATGTGGAGGTATTTAACTGTAGTGCCGCAGATATCAGTTCTGTTTTCCTGGATACTGATAACTGGATCCAAGATTTCTCCAAACAAATCCTACTGCAGCTGTGAAGGAAATTAGATATGTTCCTTCGAAAACAAAAAGCTTACAAACTGAGATAGAAGGAATGAAAAAAAATTGGAAACAAAATACAAATTTCTGTTTTTGAAGAGAGTAATTTGAAAACATGCCGGTGTCATCATCTGGGAATAAATAGAAAGTGACTTACTAGTTATAAAAATCAGCTGATTGATTCGATTTTCCTACTAGATTGCTTGACTGAAAGTTGTTCAACATGGTAATTGCTTGTTGAAAAGTAATGATCGCGTTTAATTCAAACCATCTCACAGTCGTTTAACTCCTTATAAAACTAATTTATTTCAATTAACTTTCATAGTTTTTTAAGTACAGTTTTCAACAATATTCTCTACGCAAATAGCAATATTGTTAAAGGATCATCATCTTGAGCAATATATATGACTATATATATATATATATGTCTTTTTATTAACCTTGCTATCTCAGCAACCACTTTTTTGTACTTGCATATTAGTAAGTTCTTTCCCTTTAGAATTTGGTTCCCAGACATTTAACACGTAGCTTTTCCCAGTAATCTACATTTTATTATATTCTAAATAATTAATTAACAGTCCCATTTTGGCTTTGCTTCACTTGGTTTACTTTAGGAAAAATAAACAAAAAATAGGGCATGTCCACCAACTGCCCAGTTCAAACTAATGAAAATAGTCCTGTGGATAAGCAATCATTTGGATATATTTTAGATTTGTTCAAGTTCAACCTTATTTTGTTTTGTGAATGTCAATAGTTCTAATTTAAATACCATTTCCTAAAATTTGAAAAATCGAAATATTAATATTTCAAACAATACCAACGGCACTTTTCATTTCAATTCAAAAATTTGAAATTGTTAAATATTGTTCGAATAAAAGTTTTGACGTTTTACAAACTACTCCTGTCAGATCAATAATAAAAAATTGTCATTTAGACATGATTTAGACCATAGATTTAGACTTCGTTTCTCGAGTTGTTGATGTTGCCACGGTAATTTTAAAACACGCGCGTTTTTCAAAGTTCGATTTAAACACGCTGAGGCGTGCTTTAAATAAGTAGAATGGTTCACCAAAAAAAAAAATCTTTGTTGGTGGTTTCTAAGGAAACTAAGTTGTTTATTTATTTATTTAACTGTCTAAAAATTATTAAAACTGTTTCAAAAATTTAAATAAGTATTATTTACATGAATAATACAAGATTTGGAAATAATTCAATAAATGAAATAGAGAGTACAATTAAGCAAAGTATACCGCGAAAAACAATGAAGACAAAAAAGTCTGCGTGGGAACAGTTTAGAATGTTTCTGGACGCACGTAATTATACGTTAGAAAAGGATACTTCTGAACAAGTTATAGCAAAAATTCTTGAAGATTATGGTTTTAACATAAAAAAAGAGATGGAACTGATTATACTGAAACTAGTGTGAAAACACTTTGGAATACGACTGCTCAAATGGTTCAGGAAAAATATTTTCTAGAATTTAACATCAAAATTGATCCATTTAAAAATATTACCCATAAATTTGCTAGATTGGCCAGGGAAACAAAACGTAAAAAGCATCAGGCTGAACCTGAAACCAGAAAAAGAAGTTCTAACGCGTTTACCAAACAAGAATTGATAGAAATGGTAGAAAGATATTCTGAAGATAATCCTGATGGGTTACAAAAAAAGTTTTTTCATTTATGTTCGTTCGAATTAGCATGGCGTGGAAATGAAGCTGCTAATTGTGTTATTAATTACTTTTAAAAAGAATATGATAATAAAGGTAATTTTACTGGCAGGGTAAAATATAATCCAATCTTTTCCAAAACGACACAAGGAGGATCAAAAGCTTTATCTGGCAGTAAGTGGCTGGTAAGAAATAATGCTAACAACAATTTGTGTCCCGTTCGTTTATTTTTAAAAATTATTGAAAGGAATATGGTACAAAAATTCACCATTGGGAATTAATACAATTTCAAAGTGGACGAAAATATCGGCAGAATCAATTGGTATAGACACAAAAAAAAAATAAAAATAACCAATCATTCACAAAGAGCTTCTGCAATATCTGCATTAGCAAAAGAAGGAGTTGGTGAACAAGAAGTAATTAAGCTTACAGGATATTCTTCTGCCCATTCTTTGAAACCATATTTACAATTAAATGAAGAACACCATTTCCAACTTATAGAGAACCTTCGAGAAAATAAAAATACAGAAAAGGAATCCTCAGTTTCTAACTTAAATTCATCACAGGTTATGATGCAAAACAATCCCCAAAATAATGCTACAACGTACAATTATAATAATTGTACTTTTTACATAAATAAGTAATTTTTTTTCATAATGTTATTATTTTTTTGGCTTTGTATAATAGAAGTTTGCAATAAATAAAACGTTTAAACATATGATTTTTTAGGTTTTCTCTCGTGAAATAGTCATGTCGAATACCACTCAATTAAAAATATTGTAAGGTAAAGTTTGTTGCTTTTAGGTATTTTTGCTCATGACATTTAATCCAAAATTGTTAAAAATGTCATTCGCAAAATTGCCAAGCAACAAACTTTCATGACAATCGAAAAACTTTGCCGACAAAATGTCCACTCTCGTGGTATTATATATGAAAACCCCATTTAAAAAGCATTGGTCATTTACGCACGCTTTTGGGTGTTATAATGAAAGTCCCATATAAAAAGCCTAGTTCATTTACGCACGCTTTTCAACGTATGTATCTATAATGTATGCTTTCACACATTTCTTTTGGTTCGTAAATAACTAATTTCAAAGGTGCTCGTAGATAAAATATGATTATCTCAGGGCGACTGTCAGATGACGTAACAAATACAACAAATAATCTAGATTTAAAGGTTAAACTTGGTTAACGTCAGAATAAATCGTCTGTTAGTGAACCATTCTTACTATGAACGCAGGAGCTGAATACACAATTTCTTGACTATATTGCTTTATGTTATAACTCTGACAATATTGTTTCTACGACAATCTTTTAGCAATATACAAACAGAATCGCACTGAACAACAGTGTAGTTTTAAAACAAACTGAATTAACTGTACTACCTTTAAATTGCAAGTAGGAAATATTGATTATTGATTGTTGGATATCCACAATTCTTGGAATAAAAACAAGAAAAAAGATCTCATTCAACTGTCTGTGTTGTCCGAACGGCCTCTCTTGGCTTAGTTAACTAACGTGGCGTGTACTAAAAGAATGCTCGTAGGCAATAGTATAAAAAGTCGGTTCTTGTGACGTGAGATGGATCATTTTTCAAATCGCTTGCGGCTGAACTGGGATGTTTTGATGCGGGTCCGCAACTACACAGACAAGTGATACGTCTCAAATAGGCGCATCTCACTAAAAACGCAAGAGAGATAAGGATAGTGAGGAGTGGTGTATGTCCCCCGTGCCGGAACTCGCTCCAAAGTGGAAACAGGGTCTTCTAACAAAAACTCCCAAGAAAAATCGTCTTTATAAAGATGATAAAAGCACGTCTTTGCATGTTATGTGACAAACACGGAGTGAGTGACTTGAGATATTCCACAAAACATTTCATTGTTGCTCACTTTGTTCGATGACGTTCCGTGATTTAAAAACGGGGATTATAAATGGGAGTCGCTTTTGTATTCCAAATATATATTTTTACATTTGAAGTATGCATGTTTTCAAGCCGTTCTTCAAGAACGAGATAACCTGACAAAAGAAAAATGTTAAATAACGGAAGCTGATGATTTCGAAAGCTTACTCATCCTACTATCTACTCGGATACATACTAGGTTTCAGTGATTTTTACAATGTGTAGACTGTTTATGTGACTACAAAGATTATTGCAAACAAACAAAATACGTTCAAGCGTTATTTATTTCTCCAAATAAATTGAAAGTTGATGAAAGAATACCCAAGCAATTTATGATTTGCTTAAGGACATATTAACTATATTAAGGAACCACAAAAAATATAAGTCATTCAAATAATACGACATAGCAGCATTTGTAAAATCCAGCAAAATCGGGAAATGAGCCTTTACATTGTTTGTGTTTGCGTTCTTGTAAGTTCTCACACAAGCAGAGTATGTGAGTAAGTGTTTCATCGTAGAGTTCACATTTTCTGCACAAAGGTTGTCTAACTTTGCCCATCCTGCGCAGATGCTTCCTCAGAGAACAGTGACCAGTCACCAGGTCGGTAGCTGTCTTCAAATTTCTCTTAGCTAGTTTCAACAGCCTGGACAAGAGTTCCTAGTCTAACTTATTCAGTAGACTCTTAGTATGGAGGTGTTCTTGTGTCAGCCTCCATTTCTCTTAGTATGGAGGTCTCCTTGAGTCATTTGAGCTGGTGCTCCTTGACTAGCCAGTTCCCTACTTCCTCTTTCATGCAATCCTTTATGATTCCACAAAACGGTTTCGGACCAGTGAAGGCTCCTGTGATGCCTTTTGGTCAATATAATATTTAAATAAAAGACATAAATTCCCTTGAAGCTAATTTCAATAAATCATAAGAACGTTCAATCGTTACATAAATAGTAGAAGGAAGGTCACACGTACGAAGTCAAGTTCAGAGCGTGAAATAAACATAAATAGTATTATTTATATTTACTTATGACGAACTTGACTTGTCGTAAAAATATGCAAACGATAGTGTTTTAAGAATTATTAATATTAGTGTTAATGTTAATGTGAATGTTAGAATATGAATATCACAATTCATAAGTAATAAGTAGTATAATGTATAGTAGTAAGTTTAAGTAATAAATAGAACGTATCCCAGTGCTACAGGTAGTTGTTTTATTCCTGTGAGATGACCCTCCGAGTGACCAGCAGCACCATCAGTTGAGAGGCTGATCCACGTCGAATACCACCCCGTAACAACCACATTACATGGCGATCCTGCCAGGATACATGGCCATCCTGCAAACAATTGGAATTCTGTGAAACATAGGTGGTAAAGCGACAAAACAAGAGGTCCAGGAAAATGATGTGGTCAACAGTAATTTTATAGTTCAAGAAGAGGAAATGAAAGCAGATCTGGAGGTGAAGACTATCATCTACATCATTGTGGTTGTTTTGGTACTACAATTTGTATGGTCCGTATACAAAACGTACAGAAGACAAATGAAGAGGGAGATAAGAAGAAATCTACAGCAAAGCACATTGAATATTTAGGATTGGTGAGAAATTTTTTTTGTAAACTTTAAAGGTATATTCTGTTTTGTGTTAGTATTTGATATTTTATTTAAATTTCCTCTCATTGATAATGAATCAATTAATTTTAAATGTCCTCGAGTGATGGAAATGCAGTAACGTGGGATCAATTTGAGATTAGAACCTGCTTTAGCTAGCTGGACTGCCATTTCATTCTCTCTTGCCAGCATGACAAGGAATTCTTACAGTTTCTCACCAGTTTAGACCTAGTTGTTGAAATGCTGATAGCTTTAAGCAGAGCCTGTCAGTGAATGTCTCTGTTTGAAACACAGTTGTGTATCGACCAAGTGAGGTCTTGCAAGTGATGACAAGAAGAACTATGCAACTTTTTGTAGGTTGGGTGCTAGCATAAAAATGTATAATGAAGAAATCTGTGAAGGTGCTTCTGTAATAGATATTCTTTATGCGATAGAAGATAGCTTTAAGTGATGAAACTGTTGATAATTTTGTGATGAGATGAGGTCAAGATTCCTGCAGTATATACATAGGTTGACTATAAACTATTGTTGTTCATCTGTCGTCGCCATGTTGCTGATTGGCTGAAAGTTAAAGTTGTGCAAATGACCAAAATCGATACATCGTGGTAAAACCGCATGTATAGCAGTAGAGTTAAAACTTCATCATTTGAAATTGAGTTGTTGAGTTAACTTTACTGCTATACATGCGGTTTTGCCGCGTTGTACCGATTTTGGTCATTTGCACATCTGTGAAGTAGCACCCATGAGGTTTTAAACTTACTCTACTAGAACCTTGTGATGATTCCAGCCATTTTGTAATCCTACTACTACGTAGAAGGTGTAAGAGACCAAGTTCTAGTTTATTCACTAATAATTTCTTGTTAATAGCAAGCAGTGTTGAAAGTAGAAAAAGTTGTAGAGCCGCTTGTGTGAGTGACTCATACTCAGTTGACGATCAAGATACTAAAACATTGAGGTAACTATTTCAAAATCTATTGAGTTATTTAAAAACCCGTTTATACGTTTTATTATAAAAATATATCTGTCAGTCGCTTTGTATATATACATGTATATTTATATATTCCATGTAAAACCAGGCGGATCTCGTGCGATAGGCGTATGAACGTGGTCACGAACACGGCAGTGACAGTAAGAATCGTACGAAGCCCGCCCAAAGTCACGCATCTACGGGCCCGAAGTTCAACAACACTAGCCAACCAAACAGCACGCCGAACTACATAACCTATAATTATTGGAAACCATCGACCGTGACGCTATGTTATGCGAGAATGCACCGCTTTCCATATTGTTTTTTTTATAATAATTGAACATTGCGAATAGAATTCAGTCATGATACAGTTGGATTACACATCACGACACGTACACAGGCGAATTTGATGTAGTTGTAGAGGGAATATTTTTTTTATATGTTGATAAAACTCAATTTATATCTACGATAAATCAAAAATATTATCAATTTGTTTTGTCATTAAAAGGGTTGAATGAACATTTGTTAAAACGCTTGAACGCAAATTAAGTGAAATGTTTATCGGGTTTAATATTACGATAACATGGCATATAGTAATGTAATAAAGTTGAGTTTTCCATAAATTGCTGTAAGTTTTAAAAAGTAGGCATATGCCTTTGGTGGTATTGGTATCTTGAAGGGGATTCTTTGATGTCAACAATAATTCCAGCAAACTTTTCAAATTCCACTTTGTAACTTTCGATCAGAATATACAGCTTGGGTTGGTTTGGTTTCTATGAGATGTCAGTGCAGTCAATCAATGCTCGATTACCTCATTGTATTAAATCTTTACATGGGAGTTGCTAGCCTGTGAATATAATCTACTTCCTCAGGGCGCAGCCACACACCTCCTGGTGGAAAACTTTGACAGCAGAGAGCATGACGCGTGACATTTAATCATCACCTGATTGAATAACTCGAAATGGTTGATATTCAAGGTGTTAGTACTTTCAAAACCTAAGCTTTCACTTTATAAGAAATTTTGTTTGCTATTTCGTTGTTTTTTCTACAAGAAAAGAAAAGTATTTGAAACCAAATACCAAAAATATGTCATTACACTTGTCACTTGTTAATAGCATCACAATGCGCATGCTTCTAACTAAAAATTTTATCACTGGCAGCCAGTTATTCCGATGGGTGCCAATTCTTGAAAATGCCCGAGTTAATTCGTTAATCTTGTAAAATTCAGACGTGAACCAAATTTGCTATTCTTGAATAAGTTGTGCATTTTCGATGAACCTATTTCACATATCGGTGCTAAAATTTCCCAAGGTAATTAAAATATGGAGTGTCCCTATAAATTGCCTGTTTTTAAAAATTATCCCTGTTTTATTCGCGACCGTTCCATCTAAACCTTTTCAAAATATTTTAATTCAAATAACACTAAGGGCGGTCTGCCATCTAAAAAGAAAATGCGGATTGTCTTAATCCTTACAATCCTTAGTCCTCAGATATCGGCCCAGGGGAAGTGAACAAAGCTCTTGGAAAGCTTTAGGAAAAGAAAAGGAATTGATTTTGCATAATGTCTTCAGGTAGCAGCTTTTATTGTGTTCCATATATCCGGAAAGAAGAGGAAGAGCCGCCATATCTTGACTAAAATAGTCTGCCAACAAACCAGATGTCATTGTATAACGATTATTTGATGCGGATATAGTGTTATAGCAATGTTACTGACTAAATTGGACCGTTACATATATCTTGTTTTCTTTCGGATTTGGATTTAGGAAAAATTTACAGTTTCTCTGTTCTATATTTCCAAAAAAAAACTAATGGATGGATTTGTTAAATTTACTATATAATTGTGGAATAACTTGATGTTTGCGGAGGAAACTGGTGTGTAATTCAGTATTTTGCTTCAGGTGTGATCATTCCAAATGAAGGTAATGAGAAATTATTTTAATTAGAAGCTAAACCATTTTCTGATACCTTGTCATTAATTAATTGATTTATCTACGGAGTACTGAGCCAGAACAGAAGAGCTATCTGTATCTTGGTTGGGCTCCTGACGGAGCAAGTAATCAGAGAAGAAGATAAAGCATAAGGTCGGGTCTAGACAAGAAGCTGTAACATAATAGAGGGCGCACACAATAATCTGCAAAGGATCTAGTGGAGAAGCACTTAGATGCACATAAGCCCCATATTTATTAATCTTTTATCCTATGGCTTTGGTGAAAGTAAATACAGACAACAGAAAGATTAGAATTTATGGAGTACTTGAAGTATTATTCATTCCTCTCCTGTGGTTATTTGTGTACATGAGTTTTATGGTCATCCTCATTTTCATATGTCTGTCTAATTTGATTTTTTGATTTCATATATATTGCCGTGACTATATTTCCAATATATTTATATGTCTTTCCAAATATTTGTTGTCTAGTCACTGTTCATCACATATCAACCATATTATCCATTTTCAATTTGCTTAAAAAAGATATATTATGAATTTTAAATGAACATTTCACTTACAAAAAGTGTCTATGTCTAGTCTAGTCGTAGAATAATGCTAAGAGACTATCCACAAAATAAAAGTTAGTATGAAGGACATATTATAGAATCTGTATACTAACAAGGACAAATCGAATGGTTTGAATTTAATATTTATTGAATATTAGTAATCAAAGTGAAACCGCAATATTAATATTCTACAATTCTAATAGTGATATTGATTCAAAAACATTTTAATCACGCAGTGAAAGCTGAAGCACTGGATCAATTTAGTAAATGGTTTCATAGAATATAAAAGTGCCACCTTGAAATTGATTTGAGAGACAGGCTGTCACAAGAAAATGGAAAGACGAAAGAGTTTTAAGTAGTTGGCAGAAGTTTGAGCAGAGACTGTATCCCTTGGATAAATATTGTGACTGGCAAGAATATTATCAAACACTGTCACTGTCTGGAATTTTCTTTATTGATTTTGTATTCCTCTTCGTGAGACATGAATGTTTGTGGGGAATTGGTAAAGAAAAGTTATCATGAATATTTGAATTATTTTATTACTTTTTTTGATTGACAAATTATATTGAAAATGTATGACTGCGCTTTCATTTCAATCTTTATATACAGTGTGGAACCACTTATGGAATAAAATTCTTCATGTCATTATTTTAGAAAATTATAAAAACTGCCGAGACACGTCAACTTTTGAATTGAGTTGTGCGTTATATAAACATAAATGTAAATGTACAGGGTATATTTGCATATTTTTGAAATCCTCTTAGTCAACCAATTCCAACAAACTGAATAATGTATGGTCAACTATGAATTATACAGGGTGAAATTTTTATTTTTACAGTTATTAAACACATACATATAATACCTGATGTATTTGATTTTAATACGTTAAAATAAATGCTCAAAATGTTCTCCACCTAGTTGTTGGCAATAGCACAGTCTCCTATAGAACTCCTCCTTAACTTTGTTTAAAGTTTGAGGTGAAATATTCCGTATTTCTGTAGTAATCCTGTCTTTGAGGTCTACAATGCTAGTTGGTTGTGTTGCATATACTTTGTTCTTGAAATAACCCCACAGAAAAAAATCTAATGGCGTAAGGACTGGCGATCTAGCTGGCCACTCAATAGTACCTCTTCGTCCAATCCATTTATTGGGGAAGATTTCATCTAAATAAGTTCTTACCATTAAAGCATAATGGGGTGTTGCCCCGTCTTGCTGGAACCAAACATTTTCATTCGGTAAGCTAGGATCTATTGCGTTGGGATATAAGTTTGCCAACGCAGGAATAACTCCATCTCAGCTGTCAAATTCCCATCTATAAATATAGGACCAATAATATGGTCGCCTATGATACTGGCCCAAACGTTCACCTTTTGAGGGTACTGAGTATGTGTCTCACGCATCCAATTAGGATTCTCTGCTGACCAATATCTACAGTCCTATCGGTTCACCTCTCCATTCAATGTGAATGTTAATTCGTCAGAAAAAAGAATGGATCGTCTTCTGTTAACTCCTGCACAAAAGTTAATTTGTAGGGGTGAAGTTTTTCTTTATGAATACATCTTAGAACAGTTGTATGACTAACATTATTTTCACGGGCAATTTGACGTGTACTTGAAGTTGGATTCTCTTCGACACTTAACAAAATATCCACTTTCACATCATCTTCAACGAAGTGTGGTTTTCTTTTCAATGGTTTGACATGTCCAAGTTCTCTGAATTGTGCATGAATTTCAGACACAGTACTTTGTGAAATATTAGGCAATTCGGGATACCTGTGATTAAATAAGTTTGCCACTTCAACTTGACTTCTGCAGTTATCCCCGTACCAGATCATCATTAAAATCCCAATTGTCGACAAGGAAAGAGTGTTTGACAAAGATTTTACTTTTTCAGTATAAACTGTCAACACATCAACAACTGACAGAATAGAAAACAATCCACATTATTTACCGATTTAAAACAATCCACATTAATTACCTATTTTGTCTAATTATTGGCGTTTTTAGGCAATTTTTTGGTATTTATGATAAAATTCATGGGCGTAGCAGGTTTTGTTCATTATACAAATACGTCTAATAATTAGTTAGTTTAGATTTTTGATAAATCCATATTTAGCTAATTTTAAAAAGTTCCAATATTTCAATATTATTATTATATTATTATTATATTTCAATATTATTAATTTTAAAATTTCACCCTGTATAATTCATAGTTGACCATACATTATTTAGTTTGTTGCAATCTGTCCATTAAGAGGATTTCAAAAATATGCAAATATACAGGGCGTTTCATTAAAAAAAAACAACACCGACTACGGCATACTTGCGTGAATCACACTTTATAAAAAATAACAAAAACCGAAAGACATAAAGATATAATTATTGCCACATTTTGTACTATTTATCTGGAAAATTAACTTAAAGTTATTATATAGTTCTCATGAACATGTACGGAATAAAGTTTTGGTCATCAGCTAATAAAAGAGACTACCTGTTTTGCGTAATCATAAATTTTCAAACAAGAATTACGACCTTACGACAAACTAACAAACCATAAAAAATGTTTACCTATGCTCCAAATTTCTACTTTGCCGATCGCCGCTAGCATCAGGGGGTAAATTGTTACCCACCAAAAAGCAATATATCAAATTGGCAATCCCTCGCTGCATACAACCAACATAATAAGCATTTAAAGAGGGCAGTTTGAGATAATGAACTTTCGCTTCTATCCAAATGTACCCGAGAGACTCTTACACGATTTTTTATCCGAGCGATAAATCAATATTAATTTTTTTAAGACATTAAGTATATTAGTTTTTTGTTCTGGAGATAAGGAGTTGTACGATGTATTTAAGGTAGGAACATTGATAACTTTTGAAATGGATAAATAACCTCACAGCTATTCCGCTAATGTGCTAACCAATATTTGTTTATTATAATAATATTTTCGAGGTTTCTGAATATTCTTCTAATTTCAATTAAAGCCGTCCTATATGAAGATGACCTTGTAGTCTATTCTAAAAAGAAAAACCTAAACTCAATGCTAAATAAGTCCAAAAGTCAATCTATAAAATACAAGCAACCAAAAAACAAAATATTTAATTTTTGATCAGAAAAAACACATATATTTGATAAAAATAACATATAACAATAACCATAACATTCTCAGGATTTAATTTTAACAATCAACACATAAGTATTTCGTTGGAAATCGCCATAAAAACAAAACTTATTTCAACTAAATTCCATTAATATCCTACGTTATACCGCAAGAACTGCCACTGGACCTACGAAGCAAATAATAGATGTTAAGTTATGCCTCCAGATTTTCCGCTCACAAATTCAACTCTGCATGCTTCTCTTTTTCCCTTTTTTTTTCCAGTCCAATAATAGCATATTTTCCAAAATTTCCAAACATTTTACGTTAACCATACCAATTTCTTTCAAAGAACTGTATTGGATAATGAAAACCCAAGCACTCCGCTAATAAAATCTGCTTTCTGGAGATGATGAACTCATACAAAAGCTACCAAAAAATGTCTACAACAAAGTAAAGCACGGACTAAATCTACCAGAAATATGAAGAGCTTCTATAGTCAAGACCACATAATTTTTTTGGGTGCTGCCTTACACAGACATTAATGGAAACGAAGATGCTGCCAAACATTCTTCAATCTTGCTGTACCATTGATAAAAGTTTCGAATAGAAAGGAATGGAATAGCAAATAAACTAGGAAAGAGGAGGGTTGAGACACACCTTTAGGTGCCGAGATATTATAATGTTATGTAATATTGTAAGAAATAGTAAAAGCAGAATAAAATAAATAATCTGACCATTGAATCCATAGATCTATCTACATACATCCGGATTGCATAGTAATTCAGAAACCTAATGTATGAAGAGCAATCAATATACAGGGTTAACTGTATAAACCCTCACTTCGTGGAATCTACTCATCATATGGTTTTAAATGAAACGAACTGTTTTTAAATGACTCCACAATATATTTGTAAAAAATCTGTTAATTGCAAGTAAATTGACAATTGTTTCGATATAAATATCATCATCATTCTGATGATGATATTTATATCGAAACAATTGTCAATTTACTTGCAATTAACAGATTTTTTACAAATATATTGTGGAGTCATTTAAAAACAGTTCGTTTCATTTAAAACCATATAATATACAGGGTGTCTCACGACGAGATAAAATTATCTGTATATGGCAAAGCACTTAAAGTAAAATCATGAAAATTTCTACGTTTCGGTTTTCGGATGCTATCTTTTTAACTAGAATATTTTCAAAGATGGCAGACTTCCGGTTTTACCGGAAGTCGACCGTAACTTTGTTATTTTGAATGGAACACCCTGTATATTTATACATTTTTAAAATCTACGTAAAATTTAAGTATACTTTTGTCTGAAACCTTTGTTCGAAAAATGCATATTTTTTGAGTTATTAATTTTTTTGTAAAAAATTTGACGGTTGTACACCCTTACAAATTATTTTTTTAAGAGAATACCCTTGAAGATATGAAAATGGTTTCTGTTCGGTTACCTTAAGCAAGGTCAGACGTATTTGAATCTATGTTGGAACATTTTTCATTTTATACAGAATTTGTATAAAAAGTGTTCAAAGTTTAACTTCATAAATATCAAATTTCTTTAATTTCTTGAATAGAACCACCCGGTTTTTTTCCATTTTAATACATTCAGGGGTAAAAAATAACGAAAATTCATGTATACTTTCCTATACCTAAATCTTACTGTTATCCAGATATTGAATGTTTTCTATAAATTTTGAGAGATGCAGGTGTGGACTAAATTTTATTTTGACCCGTTAATTCACTAAGGAATAGAAAAGATTATGTAAATTTGCTTTTAATACATGGTAAATATGGCAAAGTTGTTACAAGAACATATATGTGCTTTATTTGAAGTAAGATATCCTGCATCTCTAAAAATTTACAGAAACTATTTAATATCTGGATAATGGTAAGGTTCAGGTTT
Source organism: Galerucella pusilla (assembly GCA_910591695.1). Classification (NCBI taxonomy): domain Eukaryota; kingdom Metazoa; phylum Arthropoda; class Insecta; order Coleoptera; family Chrysomelidae; genus Galerucella; species Galerucella pusilla. The sequence continues at coordinate 185,589 of CAJUYI010000323.1, forward strand.
AGGAAAGTAAACATAAATTTGCCTTATTTTTCACCCTTGAATGCGTTTAAATAGAAAAAACTGGGTGGTTCTATTTAAAAAAATAAAGAAATCTGATAGTTAAACTTTTAACACTTTCTGTACACACCCTGTATGAGATGAAAAATGTTTCAGCATAGATTCAAATAGGTCAGACCTTGCTTAAAGCAACCGAACAGAAACCATTTCCATATCTACAAGGGTATCCTCTTAAAAAAATAATTTGTAAGGGTCTACAACCGTCAAATTTTTTTCAAAAAAATTAATAACTCAAAAAATATGCATTTTCCGAAAAAAGTTTTCAGACAAAAGTATACTAAAATTTTACGTAGATTTCAAAAATGTATTAATATACAGGGTGTTTTATTTAAAATAAAAAAGTTACAGTCGACTTCCGGTAGTACGGGAAGTCTGCCATCTTTAAAAATATTTTAGTTAAAAAGATCTCATCCGAAAACCAAAACGTAGAAATTTTCATGATCTAACTGTGAGTATTTTTCCATATACAGATAATTTTAACTCGTCGTGGGACACCCTGTATACCCTAATATCCTTTTAAAAGAATGATCAATATCCAATTTTCAACTACACTATACTACCCAAATTATCGCAATTCCAATGACCCAAGCCGTTGACGCAGCATTTCTATGTGAACTTTTTCTATATCTTCGACAATTTTTTGAAGTTTTATAAGTATTTAATTTTTTATATCCAATGCTTATCACAATTCTAAAAAACATAGAAATACAAGCCTTCTTTAGAACCTACAAAAAACACAGTAATTTATCTTTCTTTTGTATTATCGTATTTTATATTTCAGCTGGCCTGTGTAATGGTTTCCACTAAACTATTTAAAATAATTATCACTAGGAGCTTTTTTGTACAAAAAAATATACGTTCAGAAATATTAACAAGATTACGAAATTACATTTAATGTAGTATAATAATGTGAGACAACAGCCAATACGAAATTTGACGTAATTTAATGATAGGTTTGTAGGAACTGAACTCGGGCTCTCTTCAAAAATAAAATACCCCGAATAGATATTCACCATGATGGTGTATTAGCTTCAATAATACATAATAGCCCTTAATAATAGTGCGTGTTTCAGAAAAACATTCGCCATTGGTCGGTCTGATGTATAGCGGCGATCATATCAAATTGCCTATTTACAGTATACGATTCCATGGTTGGAAAAATGGTTATTGGTGGTTTCGTGACATGAAATGAATGGTTTGATACCTCAAGCTTTGTTTCTTGTTAGAGTTTAAATCATAACGGGTTTGTAGAGATTTAAATTTGTAGTTGAGAACAAGATGCAGATATATGGGATGATCTGTGTAGTAGCTTGACAGTCTACTATTTAAAGATGGCGATGGCATGCAAATATGTATAAATCCTAATGGAAGAATCGGAGGAATTTGTGCGAAACTAAAAGGAATACAAATGAAAGAAAATTATTAAAAATAAATTACAACATTATCACTGATCACTGTCGCTTTGGTTTTCTGAGAATAATTCCTAATATTTAACCAAAAAAAGTATACAAATTGAACTGTAGGGGAAACAAAAGAAATGCAAACATCATTCTGACTTTCAACTGCGTTACTCTTTCGGCTTCTCAGCTACATTTTTGCGTAATCAAATTTGATCCATTGTGATGCAGATTAAACGTTTTTTTATGAATTAATGGTTTATTTCGGGGATCTAACAAAATGCTTTCAGTTGCTTTTGTTGAATTTAGAACTGCTTTCTTATAACAACTCTAATAATACTGAGTTATTTTATAAAGGTGATTTTGCAAAATTCATTTTAGGAAATGTCAGTTTTTAGGTACGTCTACCCCACTTTTTTGTAAATTGACAAATTCAACTAAAAAAGGGGTGAAAGATTAGTCACATACTGAAAAAATATACACCTATCTAGTCTACACAAGTGGAATAGTAACAGAAAAAAATTAAAAGCATTATAAGGACCAGTGGCACCAGCAGATAGCAAGTATGAAAGAAGAATGAACTATTAATAATTAACTTAATGTAATAGAAGATGATATAGTGACTAAAATTAAACAACAGTGTAGATATGTAGAGCTATAATTAATTCTATAGAAGACAGCAAGCCCTGCGGCTTAATCAAAAGAGGAAGACCAAAACTACTTGGTGGTATAAGAGGTGAAAGATGACCTTGTATGTATGTAAATGTATGTATTTTGGGGTGATATTCACTGAGACCCAAAAGATCTACTGTGCCCCCTTACTTCTACTTAGTTTCTGACGAGACTCTCAGAAACTAGTAGTTCCTTTAGTTCTATTTCCCGGAGGAATTTTATGAAGTCTGCAGGCTTGGTCCTCTTTTATCCAGTAATCTCCCAGGTGCTGTGCTCTAGGATTCTGAAGTGCTGTGCAGTTGGAAAGTATGTGGATGGAGGTTCCTTCTCCCATATGCCATAAAATCTACATTCTTCTTCCTCCACTATTTTGAGCTTTTTCAGGTGCCCATTCAGGCGACAATGTCCCGTTAGGATCCCTGTTAAAACTCTTAGCGCAGTTTTACTTTGACTTATGCATTCATTTGATCCCAACAGGTTGTAGTCACCCAGAAGAGTCTTACTAGATCTTTCCAATGGTCAGATCTTCTCTTTTTCTCGGCTTTACCTATTTCTTCCAATATTACATTGTGGCTGATTCCGCAAAAGGGCTCAGGCCCCCGGAAAGGTATTTCAGTCCCCCTCTTTGCTAGTTCATCTGCTATTTCATTTCCTTCTATTCCAGTGTGTCCTGGAATCCATAGTAAGATGACTATGTTGTTCTCGCCTAGTTCATTGAGTTTGTCTAGGCATTCCCACACCATTTTGGAAAGATGATCTTAGCTAGATTGGAGTCACAGCTGGCAAAAAAAAACAAAAAACTGACAGACCTGGAAGGACTGTACTGTAATTATTATTAAATACATTACAGGCTTTTAGAAACCGATTAGGGAAAGGGAAGATGTGGTGTCTTCAAAAAACAGAACTGGATGAGCTACTGGTCTATGAGATTTTCCACCCGGCTCCAATTCCCATGTCCAATAATTATAATAAAATGTTTTTCATCAACTAACTACTCGAGCGTGATACTCTTCATTGTGTCAATTCCATCCATGCACCACCGAATTTTTTCCCACTTCTCGCTGTTGTAATCAGTTCAAACAGTGGTTTTCAAGTCTGCACGTAACTCAACAAACATCATATTTTTTCATTAAAAAAGTCACAACCATAATTATAGAGTACAAGTTCTGTTATCAGACCGAAGAATCGGTAAATATATGAAGATTAAAATAAAAACAGCAATGCAAATTAGCTACCGCACGCAATTATGTCATGTGTAGTTGTTGGCGGCCGCGTTATTTTTGTTTTTGGTTTTAAAAGCACACCCAATAATCATAATCCCATCTGATAAGTTGTTATATACGTACAGGTGGTGAATAAATAATAAATGTTAACAAAAATTCTTTTTTATTCAAAGCTTTAAATCATTTTTAATTTTAAAAACAAATTAAATATAGTAACTTTCATCATATCATCTCCATGACATGGACATCGGCCATAAGGATGAAGCAGAATCAGAGAGTTTTGCGAAATACGCTAGCAGCACCTTGAACATGTACAGTTGGCAGAAGCAAACGTGAGCCCTGGTGGGCGTGTTCATGTCGCTGTAGTTGTATTTTTGTAGTAACTATTCGATATTTTAAATCGATAACCAAACATCGATACCATAAATGTCAACTGTTAAGAGATATGTAAACGAAGTCAAACTTGCTAAAAATGTAACCCTAAATATTAATAAAAAAATTTATATTGGACCAAAACTAAAACTACCGTTCGCCCTACTTGTCTATATTTTCAAATAAGATGACTTTATTAATGTCATGAAAAAGAAGGGTCAAGTTTCTATGGAAAGCAACAAAATATGAAAGGGCCTGTATTCTCGAATCTCGATCAAAAATATCGCAATCGACATTTGTCGAACAAAAATGTCGAACGAAAATTTGAGATCGTATTCTCGAACTACCTTCGACATTTATGTCACCGTTCGACATTTTGTCGCATATGTACATGTGGCAATGCTGTAAATTCATGGAAGCGTGTCTGGTATTCGCAAATGAAGTCGAACAATTATCAAAAAGAAGAGTTTGATTAACGGTTTTGTGTTGACGTATATTTTTAATGTTTCTCGTTTCTTATTTTAAAACATGAATGCGGAAGGTAAAAAAAAACTCAGAATTGCAGTAAAGCGCAGAAAGAATTTTTAGAACTGGTAACAAACGATCCACGCCTGATTAACTGAAAAAACGAGTTCACCTAAAAAGCTAATTCTTTAGTTAATATGAACGTTTTAATAAACTTTCTGTCAGATAAAAATGTAAAAGCGCTTCTATATATTCCTCGTCTCTCTCTAGGTCGCTGATACATTTCTTGATTTTCTAAATTTTCAATAGCAATTAATAAAGCTGCCATTTCCTCTCTACAAAAATTTCTGAAACAGAACCTAACAAAAGTATTAAACAATGTTTTGAGTGTTTCCACTTTTGACATGTATAACGTTAACCTATAAATTTCGCAAGTAATGAAATTCTCGCATTCGACATAAATTGTCGACTGCCTTTGACCATTCTACAATTTGTCTATCAAAAATTTGCGGAGGCGACATTTGAGAATAAGAATATTCAGATTTTATTCGACAAAGAGGATTTCTCGCATGCGACAAAATATGTCACGGTTTGAGAATAGGGTCCCTGGTTATAGTACAGTGTTGCCGATGCAAAAATGAAAATTACCCGAACATACTATTCAAATTATCAGAATTTGTCAAAATTACCAAAGGACACATTGGTTATCTGAATAAAGTCTTCGACCCCAGTCAATATGGAAAATCCCCCAAAACAATATCCATTTTATATATCCCTTCTACAAAATATTCGAAAAACTATCGTATCCAAATTAGTGAAATTGTTTAAAAATCGGATAATCATCCTCGCATTGACAACACTGATACAGAATGAATAAAATGATGTATGTTGATGAAATTACTCGGTCATATTATTTCGATTATATTTAACAATTACTAATGGACAATCGTTAACATTGGCTTTTGATTGGCTGCTTGCGATGACCTTATTTTAGTTCGCATATTTTCCGGGGCTCATGTTTGGTTCTGACAACTGTACTTTGTTTTGCCTCTCACAAGAGACGATTTTAGATTTCTCCGAAAGCTAGTTCAACCTTATAGTTGAATAGATGAGGCTTTTACTTGATATAGATCCATACTAAATTATGAAATGAAACAATTTGATTTGTGAAAATCTACATTATATTAAAATTAAAGTTGTGACGCGTTTCGCTAACACAGTAGCTTTTCAAACGAATGGAGGTATAATGAATCATTTTTAATTTTAATATAATGTAGATTTTCTCTACTCCTATACTATGAATTGTAAATTAAATGCCAATTTTCAGTTTCATCATGACACTTATTATAACACTGGTTTTCATTATGAAACTGAGAAATTGACCAATAGAAATCTAGATTTTCAAATGGGGCAGACCCAATATTTTCTGTAGAATGTTTGACAGTTTTACAGTGGTTTATGACAGTTTGAATCTGCGCCAGTTTTTTTAAGGAAATGTCAAGCACCAGACTACAAATACTTAATGACCAAGGTAAATACATATTCAAACTTGTTAATTTTTAACAATAATTTATTACTAATTTTGTATAATAGTTACACACATAGAGTAATAAATAAGAGAAATGTTAAACGTGTAGTGTTTTGTGGCACAAAGTTACCACTAGCGCCAGCCTTGGCTACTGCTATAAACTAGCACTCAAGACACGCGCTTTTCAAATTTAAAAGCTTCCAGCATACGCGTTAGTCTTTCAAATCAAGTCTTCAAAGACTAAGAAATAACATTATTGTGCTAAATCATTCAGTTGCAAATATTGTATTAGAATAATATTCTAGTGAGTTACGGTAGGAGAATAAAAAAACCCTTTGCAAGTGAGAAAATATAATATTATCAATTCAACATCTTTCATACAACAAGATATCCAAAATAACATACAAAAACAGTCAATACCTGAATCTGAATTGGGATGGAAATTGTGCTATGAAGTTTAGAAAGGAAGTGCAAATTTTGTCAATCTAAATGAATCTGTAAAATTATTTTTAAGGAAGTGATCTTCACGCAAATAACACTTTTTATTTTTAATAAGTAAGGTTCATTATTTCAAACCATTTATGGATTCGTTTAATATCTAGATCAAAAAACTTAAAAAAAACTTCTCATTTGCATAATTTTTCGAGTTATCCAATTAACGTACCCATTTAAACAATTTGGCATCTTGAAGCACACACCAATATTACAGAGCATGCATACAAATCCAGTGATCAAGATATTAAAGCATTAAAGCACTTTTTCACCTAAGTAATAGGTACCCACAATAACATCCTTAATTACATTAATATATGTATATCTAGTAACTACATACATATTATTTTGGTTTGGGTCACAAATTGTTGGTAAACCTTCGTTCTTGTCTACAAAAAAAACCTCTCTTATTTATAACTCTATGGTTACACACCTTTATACACTTTATGCTATTAGTTCAATAATGTTAGTGAGGAAAGGCGTCGCATAAGGTTATTTTCGATCTGGACGTGCCGGGTGCGAGTCCCGGTAGTACATTTTTTAAATATTTTTTCAAATCAAATTTCTTCGTAGAAACTCTCATATAATGGTTCATAATACACTCGCCTTTGGCTCGTTTCGTATCCCGGTTAATGCTTATGTAGTGTTGACTGCAGCTAATATATCGTCAGGCATATCAATATCTTGCAAGTTTTTAGATCAATTTGAGCATAAAATTGTAGCATTTTTCAGGCAACAAAGTATATTCATCTCTCTGGCTTGCTTAAATATAAAGAGATATAGTAATGAGACTAAACCAATAAAAAATCAATGTTTTTATGTAGGTATACACATCTTAACCAAAAGTTGATCCAAAGTCCACTTAAACAACAAAAAGTTCTATAAACTTAACTTTCTATTTTTTATGATTAATATCAAGACAATCTTTCAAGCCAAATAAAATTGGCTTTCTCCAAAATAAACATTCTTGTGTATACCAAATGACCGGAACTATATTTTTGTTTGTCCTGGGACGCCATTTTGAATTTTATTCGACATATTGCTGAACTTCCCAATTTGATATGTGAATAAATATAAATCCACCTGAATTCTGAATGGAAAATAAGATCTTTGTGAATGACAAAGGATCTAAATTCACCAAATAAACCTCTTGAAAAAGTACAAACTAGAATATATATAACTCCCCTATCTTGAGACCTTCAATTTTCAAATATAGAACACCGGAAATGTGTTCGGTGAGATTTTGAATGAGGCATCCATTTGTAACCCCCCCTTCTACCTCCTTCAAAACGTTATCGCGCCTCGTGTCCTGATTGTAGTTGTTACATTCTCGGCGGGAATTATTCGAATTCGCACGGTTAGGTATCTCCACATACAAATGATGTATTTTGCTCCTGCCGTTCGCCTCGTTGCCACAGTAAAAGTCTCTAGTCGCAGAAAAGATAAGTTTATTGTTGGTTGGAACACACACTTCATTTCCCTGTGCCGCGGCCTTTATCTCACCGCGCCGGAGTTTATCCATTTCCTTTTCGGTCCCGTTCCCTAGAGCCGCCCCACGAATTTCCCCTTTCGCTCCTACTCACTACACTTCTTTTCTGGGTTCTTAGGACAGAGGCGTTTTTGAGTAAACATTATTTATTACATAAAAATTTCAATTACAAAAATAATATTGTGAGGTTCCAAGCTGTAGCTCACAGTTTTTGTCACGTCCATAATCGAAGCTTTTCCTTCTGTCTGCCTCACATTTAATATCCTAATATCCATATCTGGGATTCTTATACACTATTTATTTCATCATCTTGTTTTTCCCAGACATTTTCATGAAAGGTTCTGCACAGCTAGGACATAGCTCTAAGGAATAAATTGGGGTTGTATCCCAAAAATCCTAAGCTGGATGTACACTGCCATAGTGAGACCAATATGGAGCCATTGCGTGAAGTAGTAGAACTAGCCTATTGACGACAAGGGAAAACCTCTCCAAAATTCAAAGACTAGCCTGTATATGCATTTCAGGAGCAATGAGAACATGCCCAACGGCAGCTACGGAAGTGATTCTCAACCTCACCCCTCTACATATAGTGGTGGAAAGCGTTGCAGAAAGAACAATACCTATACAGACTAAGTAGAGAAGGAATCATTAAAAAAAAACCACCTCCTCACTTCTTAGAAATCAGAAAATCTGGGACATGCCACAAGATGGTATGATGAAAAAGTATAACTTTTCAAAGAAATTCGTTACGGAATTAAGCAACAAGAAGGAATGGGATCCAAATACCACTACCAGACTTGGAAAGATTGCCATTCAATGGTATACAAACGGCTCAAAAGCAATAAAAAGAACTGGGATAGGAGTGTTCGGGCCAGGAACCAAACACTCTGAAAGCCTGGGAAAAATCCCAAGTATCTTCCAAGCGGAAATCCACTCCATAAGAAAGTGCGCCCAGTTCAATATTGATAAAGGATACAGAAGACAAAGGATTATCATAATGTCGGATAGTCAAGCAGCCATTAAAGCACTGAGCTCTTGTGTAATTAGTTCCAAAATGGTGTGGGAATGCCTAGACAAACTCAATGAACTAGACCAGAACAATATAGTCACCTAACTATAGATTCCAGGACACACATGAACTAGCAAAGAGGGGGTCTGAAATACCTTTCTGGGGGCCTGAACCATTTTGCGGAATCAGCCCCAATGTAATATTGGAAGAAATAGGTGAAGCCGAGAAAAAGAGAAGATCTGACCATTGGAAAGATCTAGTAGGGGTCATACAATCAAAGAGTCTTCTGGGTGACTACAACCTGTTGAGATCAAATGAATGCATAAGTCAAAGTAAAACTGCGCTAACAGTTTTAACAGGGATCCTAACGGGACATTGTCGCCTGAATGGGCACCTGAAAAAGCTCAAAATAGTGGAGGAAGAAGATTACAGATTGTGTGACATGGAAGAAGAAGCCTACATCTACATACCTTCCAGCTGCACAGCACTTCAGAATCCTAGAGCACAGCTCCTGGGAGATTACTGGATAAAAGAGGAACATTTACCCAAGTTAAAGCTAATCCTAAGATTCCTTCAGGAAATAGGACTAAAGGAACCAATAGTTTCTGAGACTCTCCTCAGAAACTAAGTGGGAGTAAGGGGGCACAATAGATTTTCTAGGTCTGTGAATGTCATCCCAAAATACATACATACATACAAGGGATAATTCCTAGGGAGTAAAGTGTGTAATTTTTTATTGAACTAGGAAGAAAATTACCTTTACCCTGCTAAGTTTACGTGGAAACTCAATTTTTCATTGGAAAATAGAAACAAATCCTACCACTGGTATCTTTTTGTAGGTCCCCAAGCACCTTATTAGCCCAATTAAAGTCATATCAACCAGTCTAGACTAGCCTGAATGAGTTAGAATGATAAATTTGGTTTAAATAATATAGAAGTCATTAGTCTTGAATAAGAAAACATGACCAGAGCATTTTTACAGATACTGGTTAAATATGTAGGTACTAAGACCAAAGCAATCATAGAAAAAATAGTTGAGACAAAATAAGGAGCTGTAGCAACGAAAATCACCTTGGATGAGATAGATTGGGTAGTAAGGAAATAGTAAAATCGCAGTAAGAGGATCGAATTAGGTTCAAGCATTCATTAAAGCACTGAGTTTTTGTAATTATTCATGAAATCGTATGAGAATGGAAAAGATCTCAGAAAATGTCTCTCACACACAGAAATCCATAAATTCAAATGCCCCCGCGAAGCTGAAGTCAAAAGGGTACAATTTTTACAGAATACAGCTCATAAATACCACATGAAATTTACTATTCTTCTAGAAATATTTTTTTAAATCCCATAGTTTGCTTGGAAAAATTCTTTATGGAAACGTCCCTGTCGTTAACTCCTCTCCTTATTTTCTTCTTTGGTGAAACAACACTCTACCATTATATTTGCAATTCGAATGTTCAAACCTTGCTACCGCCTTCAACTGACCGCATGGAATTTAACTTTACTTATTGGTAAAAGAAGTTTTAGTATCAAGCTGCTATATTTACATACACTTTAAACTTGAACATATTTTTCCTTTAAGTTGTTCCCTCAGTTCGTGGTTTATTCTCATGGAAATTTAGTTAGTTAATGATAATTGCATTAAATAAAGTTCGTTTGGCTTTATTTTGTTGGCAACAAATGTTTAAAATCCAATTCCAAAAAACTATTGAGATTTCTTAGTGGAAAGAAACTTTCATATTCCTATGTTTCATGGTTTCAATGGATTTTGGAAAAATTGACATTAAAGACGACGTTATAAGAATGTGGGGTCGGGGGTGGGGGTCTCTTTCAATGACTCCAAATTTTGCAAGATGGTTGAATAAGACAAAATAGACCAGACGTAAAAAGAAATAGCAAAAACATTGGGAGAATATACAGGGTGTACCACGACGAGTTAAAACTATCTGTATATGGCAAAACACTTATAGCAAAATCATAAAAATTTCTTTCATTTTATACATGGTGTGTATGAAAAGTGTTCAAAGTTTAACTTCATAAATATCAAATTTCTTTATTTTCTTTAATAGAACCACTCGGTTTTTTCCATTTTAATGCATTCATGCATTTAAATTTTGAACACTTTTTATACACACTCTGTATAAAATTAAAAATGTTTCATTATATATTCAGATACGTCTGACCTTGCTTAAGGCAACCGAACAGAAACCATTTTCATATCTTTAAGGGTATTCTCTTAAAAAAATAATTTGTAAGGGTCTACAACCGTCAAATTTCTTACAAAAAAATTAATAACTCAAAAAATATGCATTTTTCGAAAATAGTTTTCAGACAAAAGTATACTTAAATTTGACGTAGATTATAAAAATGTATTAATATATATAGGGTGCTCTATTTAAAATAACAAAGTTACAGTCGACATCCGGTAGAACCGGAAGACTGCCCTCTTTTAAATATATTAGTTTAAAAAGATCGCATCCGAAAACCGAAACGTAGAAATCTTCATGATTTTACTATAAGTATTTTGCCATATACAGATAGTTTTAACTCGTCGTGGGACACCCTGTATATTGTCGTAAATTGGTTTGCAAAAAACTTCTACTAAGTTCCTAAAGAAGTCTAAGAAACTAGTAGTCACTATAATCACCAGTAAGGTGACTATATTCTTCTTGCCTATTTCACCGAATTTGCATAGACATTTCTACACCATTTTGGAACTGATGACACAAGAGCTCAGTGCGTTAATGGCTGCTTGACTATCCGATATTACAACAATATTTTGCCTTCTACATCCCTGGTCAATATTTTGCCTTCTACATCCCTGGTCAATATTTAACTGGGCACACTTTCTTATGGCGCTAATTATCTCTTGGAAGATACTTAAAGCTTTTCCCAAGCTTCTATAGTGTCTATCCCAGCTCCTTCTTTTGCTTTTGAGCCATCTGTGTACCACTGAATGGCATTCTTTACATGTTTGGTGATGGTATTCGGATCCCATTCCTTCTTGTTGCTTAATTACGAATTTTTTTGAAAAAAGTATACTTTCTGATCATGCCATCTTGTGGAATGTCCCAGGTCTCCTGATTTCTAAAAAGTAAGGATGTGGGTTTTTTAATGATTCCCTCTCTACTTAGTCTGTATCTTGTTCGTTCTGTAACACTTTCCACCACCATATGCGGTGGTGTGAGGTTGAGAATCACTTCCATGGCTGCCGTTGGGCATGTTCTCATTGCGCCTATAGTGCATATACAGGCTAGTTTTTGAATTTTCAAAAGTCTCCACTACTCCACGCAATGGCTACATAAGTGCTAATTGGTGGTGCTAATTGGTGCTAATAAGGCGGTGTAGATCCAGTTCCAATTTTCACACCGTTAGTGCCATTTTTGCACAGGGATTAAATATTCCCTATAATATATTATTTTTTAGGCAAAAAAAGATAATCTCTGGGTTAAAATTCGTTTCCTAGGTCACAAAGCACAAATAATAAAGCATTTTTCTCATAGGTAAGTGTCTATGTTATGGAATGAGAGATAAATATTTCAAACTATATCCGAAAACGGCCGTAAATCAAAGTTGAGGGCCCGTAAGCGAGAGTCGTCGGAGGTCTCAATGTTCAGTTTTCGCTTTTGCCAGTTTATCACCTCTTTAAAAATTTATGGACCGCAGATATTGACAGTAATTCGTGTAAGACTGTTATTCACAAGATTTATTGATACATAATTCTTCAGTAACAATATTTGTCAAGTATTTAGCAGAAGGTGAGTGGCAGAAATCGAGTAATAGATCAAAATCGAGCGATAGATCATACGAATGGTCACCGTTTCTGGACATAAGCGGAGTATAAATACTTCTTTCGAGGGGGTAGTTATTAGAAAATCTGATAAAACATTATAAATTAACGCTACGTACACTATCTTAATTTTTCTTAAAACGCGTGTGACAGAGGTATTTTTATAGTCTGTTTTACCAGGCAGAAAATATTTAATATCATAGCCGAGGCGTGAAAACCAGCCAAAATATTGAATCTTCTTTTCTGTCATGTGAAACATGTAATTGAACTCACACAATATTCAAATAAATGAATTATGTTAACAAAGGTAAGTGGCTACGTTCATATTTTATATTATTTTTTCATTCCAAACTCCATCATTTTGTCTTCACCCAATGTCGTTGTCAATTTTGATCACCAATTTCATTCTATTACTTTTTCTGACCAAGCAGTGAAAAAGCACCTTTCATGACTGTCATTAAAGAGCCACTTTTAATATCATTTGGAGAAAAAAGTATTATTTTATTTTGTTATGAATGTGAATGATGTTTTCTATTTTCTCTTATAGCTTTATGTGAAAAAGGACTGAGATAGGAGTGTACAGGCAGAAAACCAAACACTGTGAAAGCCTGGGAAAACCTCGAGTACCTTCCAAACAGTTATTGACGCCTTAGAAACGTGCGCACAGTTAAATGATGATAAAACAATATAGAAGCAAAGAATTTTCATCATTTCGGAACATCAAGCAACATTAAAGCAACATTAAAGCGTAAGCGACTCCAAGATTGTCCAATAATCACTAACAAAAAATATTATTTTGCTTTTTATGAATAATTCACTTCAGTGTATCCAAAGAAGGAATTCAAGATTCATACAGTATAACAATGGACGACGACAAGAAAACCAGTGAACATGGAACAAATATTGATATTAACATTGAAAAAACTGAATGAATTGAGTGGAAGCATCAAAAATAACATTGGACTAGCAAATGATAAAATATTTAATATATTTTCTTAAATTATAATAATTTTTGTTAAAATACTAGACTGATATTCGCCCCAATTGATCAGCCACTGCTGAGACTAGATTTTGTAGCCCGGTAATAAATAAAGGGGGCGCTACGAACAGGTGCTTTTATGATAGATGACCGTTCAATGACCAAACAATTATTGATCTTTCGTCGCTTTCAAATATTTATCAGTAAATAGTAGCAAACTGTTGATGTCACTTAGAATAATATAGATCAAAGTTGTTGTTGCTTATTTGTTAATAAAAATCGCTTTTTGTTCTCTATTTACTTTGGTCTTTTACCTGTTTGAATCCACATTGCTGAATAAACAATAGATATTGTACTTTTAGACAATATTATATTCAGCAAATTATTGATGAAGTGTACTTTCTGTTCATTACAACTGATATCATTTCCAATTTCACATACCTATAAATAGAGGTCTCTCAAAAAGTATATATTTTAGAGGTAGATAACATTATGTTGAATTGAAACCGTTACAATACAAACAAACTTTGTGCAAATGTTCAACTTCCTATAAACAATTTGAAATTCTGTGTTTCCTGTACCTACATAACTATCCCTTAAAAAATCACCCCAATTCCTAATTACTTGTGTTTCTCCTAAGACGAAATCGAAATATATACGAGAGCAGAAACAATTCAAAGACACTTACAATTTCCCAGAGTCCGAGTGGATTCCTGAGGGATCGTTCAATCTTCTTTCTAACCCGCCCATTCTCAAGAAATCTCTGGGCATTCTTCCGCATACAGTTAAAAAGGTAATTTCTGTCCGATCAGTGTGTCCCCAGGGTAGGATGACGTCACCTGTTTATTCGGACCTTTAATTTTAGTGATGCTCGGAATTGTGAAAACAAAACTTCCAGATGTTAATCTGGAAAACATACAAAGTTAATTTTTTACAAGAATTAAAATATATATAGACCAATAACTACAATTATTATCATTTTTTCTACGACAACCTTGATAAATGTTCATTTTATAACCGTAACTTCAATTATAAACAAGCACATTTTGTACAGAATTTCATTTTTGCATCGGCTGCTAGGCAAGTTGCTAAGCAGCAAATGCGAAATGGAATATTTCGTGTTAGGTCTAGGTTCACTCTAAAATCACAACGACTACGGCTAGTCAAATTATGACGTCCAAGGACAAATTGTTAAAATGTCAGCAGATCGTTTCTGTCAAAGTTTTAGTAGGTAGCGAGTAATTTCATAGTTGTTTTCTATAACTACATTTTTATAGGCTTTTATTTCTGTGTACCTTTATATTTTAATTCTGATAAAAAGCCCATTAACGGCGAATTCGGAGTAATGAAATATTATCAGTATCAAAGTTTTTGCAATGTATGCATGTATTAAACGTGCACGATATGTTGTCATAGAAAAAGTATAGTATGCAATTCGCAACAAAATGGGCATCATTTTCTGCTAATTGCATAATATACTATTAAAATTTTCATTTGAATATTTGATTAAATAAATTTAAAACTCAGATGCAAAATAATTCGCGAAATCTTTCAAGTGAGTCTTTCTGTTTAGAGGTGTCATTATGGAATGTTTTTTTATTTGTCTGACTCCTGCACGGTTAAAAATACTATGTCTTCTTTGGATGTTCTTCAAAGACCAAAAACTGGATGTTTTTGGTGTTTGGTAGTCAAAGTAGAGCAGATAGAACTTAAAATTGGGAAGAATCATTCGGCCAGAAAAAGCGAATTACGGAAAGACATCGAGCGTGCAAATCTGTACACATCATGAGTTCCGAAAATCTCAATTAAATTAGTTGAAATTATTTATAAATTGTTACTTAAGAGTGATTCGAATCACATCTACTACCACTATGTTAGTTTATGTAATGCATGAACAACGAGATCAGCTAGGTATATATAGTTTCAACATTCTCTCTTTTTCCCCTCCTAATTATCTTTCCCCTCTCCTCACTTTTTATTTGCCCCTTCCTTCATTTTGGTTGATAGTTCCTTGTCTATCTTCTTTGCAAAAAGGTGATATTCTGGCAATTTCTAGGCCAGTTCCGATCAACCCTTTCTCTTCATGCAATCCCTTGAAGTCTCCTTTAGAGCCTTCTCAAGCTAACTGACATGCAATCTCTTTATGTCCGCAAACATACTAGAGACACTATATTGTCTTTCACCAGCCTATAGGGATTTTTAACGGTTTTTCCCAAGTCAAGAATTGCCGACAGCTTCAAGCAGATCCTGACTGATCATGATTACCTGGCCTGGATGGAATTATGATATTCACTCTTAGTTTATATTTTTTTTGGTGCGATGATATCCAAACAAAATTGAAACTTGGGTTAATCTATCACTGTTCCAGGTTGTATTAGTATCTATATCCTTCTCGAACAATGGCAGCATCGCCATGTAATGGCGACGATACGATGAATAGGTAGGTACTTCCATAGATTATAAGTGTGGAAGGGCCTCTGAATAGGTGGTGTTGTGGGTCACTTGGAGGATCATCTCGATAGAAATGAAACTACTCCTAGCACTGGGACATGTTTGATTTATTCATGAAATACATTACACTACATACTAAACTAATACTATGCATAAGTACCTAGCCGTATAGCATACTTATACGTAATGGTTAATTAATTAATAGTAGGTGACCATTCAACTATGTAGAATAGTCTCTTTCAAGTATTCTGGATCGACTTCTCCTTCTGATCAATACTGAATGTATATTTATATAACTGGTCAAGTTCGAGCAAAACAGATAAACATAGTTGTTGTTGTCTTGCACCACGCTTGAGCTTGACAATAACCTTTTATTTGTATAATAATGAAATATTCGAACGTTTTGTTGAAATAAGATCAAGGGAATTTAATTCTTATTTCAAATATTTATTATTATATTATTATATTGGGCCAAAAGGCATTACAAGGGGTTCGTATGTTTTTAGATTTCAGCCTAATGATCGCCATCATCCGCTCTTGTAGTTTGTCTCAGAGAAGAAATGTCAATAAGTATTTGTCTTTGGATTGAAGTTGATAAATTCTCTGTACATATTTCAGGCTGAAGATAATCATATAAATCAGACACCAAAGTGAGTACATATTAAAAGAGTCTTGACTTAACAAAGGAAGCATAAGTTTCCCACTTTATGGGTAATAAAATTATGCACTTAATTGCTTATGTTTCGTGAAGCGTTAAGTTACAAACCCCCGAGTTAAGATGAAGAGACTAAACCGTGCTGCTTTTCTCGTTCCCAGCGCTACACCGCAGCACTGTCGACAGTTAACATGTTCATTTGTGATTGTATAACCCTTAGAATTTGCTAATGCGGAAGTTAAAAAAATTGTTGAGGAGTTAACGTGAGACGCGACAAATATATTTAGCATTGTAATAGTTATTTATACTTTGATGCTAGTAACAGTTACTAGTCGAGAACGATTTTGCGACAGAGCGATAGCGAGGGCTGGCAATAAAGTTCGAAGCAAGTAAAAATATATTTTTTCAAGACCGACCAGAAAATATACCCATTATGGTCCAGTAAATAACGTTTTGCCGATCAAGACCCGAAAATGGAAGCCAGGGACCGGAAAAAGCTTTTTTATAAGACCGACCAGACAATATACACTTTCCGGAAAAAAATTTCGTCCAGAAAATAACGTTTTGCCGATCTAGACCGGAAAATGGACGCTAGGGACCGGAAAAAGCTTTTGCCGGTCCCTGACGTCCATTTTGTTTCCATTTTTCCAATCCCACCAATACAATCTATATGATTTCGTTACTATGGTAGCAACGTTTCGATATATTGTCGAATGATGACAGTTCGCTGATTTCCAATTTGTCGTTTATGTCAAACTTATTATTTTATCTGGTTTTAGTTTTGTTAATCACTTTGTTATAAAAAGTAAAATAAAGAATTGAATGTATATCGAACTGTCCGTCTTAAAAAAAACTATTGTACGTCACGCACCCGAAAATAAGTGTTTTTCAGGTCTCACCAAGCTTCCATGGCTAGCCGTGGGCGAGGCTTGTCTCGACCTGAAAAACACTACTTTCCGGTCTTGTAACTTAAATTACTATTACATCCCGTTTTCTCCTTCCCCTAAAATTTATTCTTAGATTTTTATTAATCCAATTCAATACTTTTCTCATGAAATAACGAGGCCAGAAATGTGCTCCACTACTTCAAGAGTAACAGAAAACTTGGCTAGAGATGGAGAGATTATGTTGCCAAAACATTTCATACAAATTGAGAGAAAACGAGAAAACATTTGTCCCAATTGATTAAATAATGTTCATAATGGTAATAATACTATTTTCTCACTACTAGCTGTGAAGTTGACAATTATTGCTTCTCATAGCCAACTGAGAAGTTGAATTTCTCTATCAGTCATTTCTCTAGGTCAATAATGGACAATTTCAAATATTTTGAGGATTCAGGGATAGAAGTTTATCAAAAACTTGTACAACATAATTTTGTATACCCAGGAAATTGTCTTTAAAATATTTGCTGCTTGAAATTACCTATCAAGATGAAATTATTTGAATAAAAATGCCATTAGTTTGAAATTCGCACTCAACCAAAAATGACTGATGACATAACGAGTACGTTCATGAAAAATCGAAAACTGACAGAGTACATGTCAGTCAGACGACGGAGTAAACGCTTCTCGAGGTGCGTTTGTGAATTATTTTCAATATTTGTTTTAAATTTGGCTGGTAGTGGGAAAAATGGTGTGTATATATACACCATGGTGTTGAAGTGAAAACAGACTATATGGCCAATAAGCTCCTCCCAGTCCCAAATATGAGGTAGATATACCTCACAGAAAAAACTGGCAAGACCCAAGCAAACTGAAGTTTCCCCAAGGAGAGACCTGGTACACAGACAGATCACAGATTGGGGAAGGGACAGGAGCAGGGGTGTATAGTGAAATGAGAAACACAAGATGCTCCTTCTCACTAGGAGAACATACCTCTGTATTTCAGGCAGAGATTTATGCTATTCTAGAATGTGTCAGAATTAACAAATATAGGACTGACACTCATAGGATAAATATACTAACTGACAGCCAGGCAGCCCTTGCAGCTTTAAACAGCCACAAGGTAACATCCAGACTGGTAGAAGAATGCCAGAAAGAACCTAATGAACTAGCAGACCACATTAAAGTAAGATTATTGTGGGTGCCCGGACATAACGGTATTTCTGGAAATGAACAAGCTGATAAACTCGCGAGAAGAGCATATGCTGGACCAGAAACAGCTCTTGGGACCACAAAGAAGGTAGTCCGAGGGCAAATACAAAAATGGGTACAAAGCCAACATAGACTTCAGTGGAGGAACACTCCAAATCAGGTATCCAGTGAAATCTTCATAGGTGACACATGTGTGAAACGGGCCGAAAAACTACTGAATATCAGTAGGAATAAGCTTAGAATTATTACAGGTTATCTAACGGGTCATAACCCGGTAAAAGATCACCTGCATAAAATAGGGTTATATAACGGGGACCTCAGCTGCAGACTTTGTGGCATGGAGACCGAGACCGTAACCCATATCTTATCTGACTGTGAGGCACTGGACTCGAGGAAACAAACAATCTTTGGAGAAGCCAATGTGCCACCCTAAGTATATAGCACACATCCAATAGACCTATATCGTCTACTCGAAGGTACGAGGATAACTGGATGGGTGGAATAAATGTGGGAGTAGAGTACAATAAGCCAATAGGCTGCAGTGCTCCCGGCATCAGAACGGCTTACAAAACACAAAAAAATGGTGTTGAAGGAATTTATAAACCCCGCACCTTATTCCGCTCGGAGCAAAGCCCCTCGCGAAATAATCTTGGTGCTCGGTCAATAATAATAATTTTCACCACCTTGGTGTTTAATATACTATAATATTCCTATAAATAAATAAGATACACGTTTCATATGGCATAAATTATAAATTATGGGCCCGTCGTCAAGGGCAATCGATAACTTTTTGGTAATTGCAGCTCAAGTCTTTCAGCATAGTCTTAAAATGCGTTGTTCACAATATAGGGAGGAGGAAAAACATTAATTTGTTGAACCAGAAATTTAAACAAAATTATTTTCAGTAAATATTTCAGCTGTGATGTGATAAGATGACAATTTATAATTTACGCCGATGCTCTCAATATCAAGCAAGTCAATGGACGTATAGATTTTCCAGAAAGTCCCGAATTCAATCAATCACAGGATTACAGCTAATAAAAACATTTCTCGTAGTAGTAACTGTTGGCGCGTCTCTCGTTCTATCCCTACCATCGACAGTGCGAGCCATCTGCCGCCCGATGCATATTTTTCATTCTCGATTTGATTTTTTTGTCTACGTTGATTTCATTTTTTCTGGTTTTATTTTAAATTTGAGTTTTTGAATTCAACGTTTTTTTATACTTTCAATCAGGTTCTTCCTATTGCACTTAATCATTCTAATATCACACACGAAAGAATCAAAATAATCGAGAAATATCAACCTGTGTACAGTCTGTGAAGTATAAGAGTTCGTTCTCATAAATAGTAGATATGGACCTAGGAGTTCCTCAAGGTTCCGTTTTGGGGCCATTACTTTTCCTACTGTACATTAAAGACATAGTGAGGCATGTTGTAAGGTGTAAAATTAAATTATTTGCAGATGACATTATGCTATATTTTGCTGGTAGTGCAGATGAAATAGAGAAATATTTAAATGAGGACCTAACTAACATATTTGAGTGGTTATGTGACAATGGTTTGAAAATTTATGATATTGGGGAAAAAAGGCAATATCAGTAGAATGAATAAGTCATTGAACATTACAATAATTGATGAAAGGGTTGAGAGAGTATTTAAGTTTAAATATTTGGGAGTGATGTTAGATCCAGAATTAAATCTACATGAGCATTATAGGTACATAGAAAGAAAAATTGCAACTAAAATATATTTCCTAAATAGAGTGGCTAGTAAAATTTCCAAATTTGCATGACTGACTATATACAGGTCAATCGTGTCGCCCCATTTTGACTATTGCAGAACACTGATATATTTTGCTAGTAAAAACAATCTCAACAGATTGCAAAAGCTGCAGAATAGGGCAATGAGGGCAATACTTAAATGTAATAGGCGCACCTCCATTGAATATATGATGGATACATTATCAATTATTATGTCTGTTAAACAACGACTGACGTTGAATTTGTTGTTATTCATTTTTAAACTTAAGAATAAGAAACTACCGAGTTATCTTTGTGACCAGATGACATATATTTCGGACATGCATGCATATAACAGAAGAAATAGAGCACTGTATGTTGGTGATGGCTACGTGGGTATTGACTCGCTGTTCAGTTCTGGGCTAGTATTATTTAATAGCTCATCAAATACACTTGAGCAGTGTCATACGTTGGGATCATTCACAAGACAAATGAAAGAATACGTACGTGTAAATGTCCCGATTAAATGAGACTTTTAATATTATAATAATTATATTCGAAAATGTTTTTAAAAAATTTGTATTGTGAGTGTTTTTTTTTATTATTTCTTTTAATCGCGTTTTATCTTCAACTGTTTATATTATATACCATTATATACTTTTTTGACTTATACATGAACTAGAGCAATTTCTGCTAATAAATAGTGTTAATAATATAACTATTATTACATAAATACTGCTATTCTGATTATCCATTTTCCGCCAAAGTGTCATTAGAAACGCGTAGAAGGACCGAAATTACTATGCAAATGTCTTCGGAAAGTTGTCCACAGGAGAGACACAACAGATGGCCACTATGAAGTATAAAGACCACTAACTTTAACTCCCAAGATTTCGTATGCCGTTTTCCTACTTCCTTTCGTCTTCGTTCTTAATTAAATATTTTGAAGGCCCTTTCCGAACTTAACTTGGAGGATTTCTATAGATAGATAGTCTGTTGTCGAGTTTTTCCTCCATTCTGGCATAAATTATTTCGTAATAAGTTGTAAGTTGATACAACCGTCAACATCTGTCTCAAGTTTTTTGTGAAAAAGCTTAGTTACCAACTATTAACAAAGGGAGACAAAATAGTTCTGCTAGTACCACTGAAGCGGTAAATAACACATAGAGAGAAACTTGAGAGAGTATGTAAAGATATTGTAAAGAGAGTGATATTGGCCAAATTTCGAGTTACCCTAATAAGCTGCATCTGTCAAAGGCAATAGTATAAAACCATCATAGCGACTCACAAAGTCTTTGAAAATTAAAAAACAAAGACCGTTCACTAAGAGGCAATAACTACTTCCCTGGTTATATGCCACGAAGGACATTGTATTACAGCTCAAAGTTGAACGGGGTGGTATAACTTCAATTGTAACTTGAAATTCGAAAGGACAATATCACTAGACCGGTTTGGCGTGATTTTTGTCGCAGTTATGACAGCCCTACCTAATGGTACGGCTATGCTTACAATTACAAGTTACCCGATAATCGGATTTCTATTGTACAGGGTGGGATTAATAAATAAAAGAATAAAAATTCGAATTATACCTAATGTAAATCCTTTCAAGTGTTTTGCATGTTAAATTAGGTTTTATTAGTCTCTATATTTCAAACAGACTATATATAGGATGTATAAAGTATCCCTCAATGTTTGAAAAGAGAAAAATAAAAATGTATCAGCCTCACAAAACATACTATTTCATCGTACCTAATCAAAAACGACAAGTGTGTTGCAGCCAAAACATAAATCCCACTTGGCTTCAGAAGTAACGTTTCATATATTTTACAAAATTTGTCACAAACGGCACACACTACACCGTATTATTTCAATATACATGCGAACCTAAAGTGATGTCATCAATCTAAAGGCCGACGTACAAGCGCTGCTTTGCTGTGGGAAAGAGAAGACTACACGGCGAACAGACCTTCTTATAACATCCCAAATAGATTTGATAAATTTAAATAATATGCTTCACCATAAAGACTGAAATTTCATTTCTTTTCGGATTTTTCTTCCATATTGTTGGCAGATCGGTTTCATATAAATAGGCAATTTCAGTAATGGAAACACTTTTTTAATAAACAAGTGTATTCGAGACAGATAGGAATATTTGATTTTCCTTGCAGCCTTCGTTTGATACAGTTTTAAGAACCAATCCAATTTTTTTGTACAAAAAATTGATTTAAGTGTAGGGATGTGCAATGGGATGTAGCCACCTAACCTCCTAACCTGCGACTGAAATGGTTAATAATTGATCGATTTGTCAGCCAGTTTCAAGAGCTTGGAGAAATCCTTCCTTGCTGCTTACTCCACAAATAGTATATTACATAACGTGAGTGCGACAATCACACGAGTGTAGAAAATCACTTTCGCACGAGTAATGTACAGAATTTTTCTACGATCACGTGATAATTTCACCAAATAATTTGTAATCAACATCTGACATATTAATACAAAAAATGTTACAATTAAAATCAACATAATTAATTTCAAAATTAACAATAACTATCAATAGTGACAAAAATTCAAGTAGTTTAACTATATAATATAGGTAGGCTATTACAATTATTAATTGGTTGGATAATTATAGAAATGGAAAGTGAAATTATCATTGTTCATCATACTTCATACATACTTATCATGAATACCTTCCAAGATGATTACATTTTCCTACTATTATAACAGGTGATTTGGATTAGTTGGTACAACATTGGACTTCTGACGAAGAGTACGCGGTTTCGATCCTCGACTGCGCCCTAAATTTTTTTTAATCAAGAAAATGACAAACATTTCACTTTTCAAATAGATCGCTTCAAACTTAGATATTACATAGAAAAATCTAATTAAAAATTATATATTTGACAGCTTGCCAGTGGTCAGTCTTAATAAAAATTCATTTGACAGCTTTTTTATCCGTACACGTACGGATAAGTTTTTTTTTCCCGTACGCGTATTAATAAAGGCTACTTTCCATAGAACTAGACAGTGCGATATATTTCACTTTCCTATGTGATCGTAGGAAAATAGTTTTTTGTACAACTGTCATTAAAAGTGACACTTTTAATGATAGCAAACAATGTTAAAAACGATTGTTTACATAGCAGCGTGTTAAAAATACTTTTAACACTAGTGTTAAAAATATTTTTAGCACGCTGCTATGTAAACGTCTGCCATTCACAACAATCTTTTGATTATTTGAATACTAAAAGTCATTTTGAATTTATTGTCATTGCAAATTCGCTCGTTTCATTATCAAAATAGGGAAGTTGTACAAAAAACATTGTATGGTATTTGTGTTAAAAGTGATTTTATTTTGTTCGTGAAATTGTTCAATTCGCTCCGCTCATTTCACAAACGTTTTCACTCACAAAATAAAACCTCACTTTTAACACTCATATCATAAATAACTATTGTTTATATCACAAATTATAAAAAAGAAATAGATTGGCGACTCTCGCCCACCAATATGCGTTCGATCCCAGCGATACTGCGTTGCGTGCTGCAACTAAAAAGAACAGTGACGGTAGTGATCTACATACTTCCATTCTGTAGAAATTTAATATGCGTTGAGTATCAAAAAATAAGCTGTAAAAGTTTTATTTTTCGTCACTCTTACATTTGAACAAATTTATTCTACTTAATATGCAAGTTTATATTTCTATCTGATTTCCAAATTCCAAAAGTCACCAAAAATTGTTTCATATCTATAAATCTGTGCCAACGGAGATGAAAAATTAATAGTAACTTTTGTAATATAAATAAAAAAGAATCAGGAGGAGAAAAAAACAAAATATTAATTATTGACATCTATTTACTTAATGCTTTTACAAGTAAGATTTTTCTCATTTACATAATAAATATATAATAAAAATTAGTATTTAGTATAGTATATTATTATTAAAAGCCTACCATCGTATCCTTGTGGAATAAACAATGAGTTTTCATACCCGCAGATGTATTTTGGCAGTGCCAATGGAACATTTAAACACCATTTTGTTCAACAGTTCACCCAATAACTCACAAATAAGAAAAGATGGCTAAAATCCAGTAACTAATAGAGCAATATAATAAAATAAACGTTTACAAGCATACAAACAGCTTCAAAATTTTCTCGGTTGGTTACGGGTTATATAGGAAACAAAAACAAAGATCACGAAACAAGCACAGAACAATTTTCGTTCCTGGTCTGCGCTTGCAGTGTTGCATGGCTGAACTAATAATCGTGAAACTGTCAAATCCCTTGAGTGCAGAGGCCGTGACTTATAGATCCGACATCACATAAGGTTGTGAGCTCTATCCAATCCTGAAGCAAATGTGGAGGCTGCAGTGCTGAGAGAAGGATTGTGAACAAATTATATGATTAATAAGGAAATGGAGAGATAGAATATCAAATTTGTAGCTACAAAACTCCATAAGATATTCTCAGTTCCATTGAGATGTGTCTGTATATTGTTTGATCATGTCACATTTCATGAACTAAATATTATTTAATTTTTTTTTTCAAGAATATACTTCATTTGCTAATCAATTTGTGAATTTCTCTAGTTCACCAAACGTGAAGGTTTATGCTCTTTTTTCAATTTCCTTATAAATAAGCGACACCTCGCCCTCGCCAAAGGTTACATCTATTAATAAACCCCTTGTGGATTTCAAGGCGTTGCTGTTTGATTTGCTTAAGAGCATCAATAAACTTAATTTCTACTAAGGAAATTAATATGCCCTTCGTTGCGACCCAACCACCCTAGAACCTATTTGCTGATGAGATCATATGATTTTATATTTTTTTAATTTTCCAGCAGTAGGGAGTTAGAGATTAAATACGTTGTTATAATGAAAGAAGAGTATTAAGATTAATATTGGAATAACTTAAAGAAACATATTTTTCCGCTACTAGCTGTGAGGTTGATAATTATTGCTTCTTCTAGCCAACTGAGGGGATAGTAGAAACAAAAACTTGTGTAACATAATTTTGTATATCAGGAGATTGTCTTTAACATCTGTGCTGCTTGAAATGAATAAATAAAATTATTTGAATAGAAATGCCATTAGTTTAAAATTCGCGCTCAACCCAAAATGACTGATGACATAACGAGTACACGTTCATAATATATCGAAAACTGACAGTGTACATGTCAGTCAGACGACGGGGTAAACGCTTCTCGTGGTGCATTTGTGAATTGTTTTTAATTTCTGTGTTAAAGTTGGAATAATAGTCTTCACCACCTTGGAGTATAATATACTATTTTTGAGCTGTTTCAAAATATTACTATATGATCTAAGAAATTCGTAGATATAAAACAAAAATAGGAATAAATATTTCGTTAAAGAGTAAAAATAGTATAGATAATAGGCCGTATTTATAATAATGAAGCATTTACTTTCAAGTAAAAGGTGAAAGCAAAAGGTAAAAGTAAAAGGTTTTGCTCTAACTCGTATTCATAATCTCTACCATTTCCTTGCAAGGAAATGCTTCTGATATATAAAGTAAAAGGTACAGAGATTAGTCGTTAGCGATTAAAAACATGTTGAAACTTGAAATTATATGCAGTCAACGTGTTCTGCCACAGCGGTTTATTTTATTTGTTTTATACTTAAAGATTGTTCGCAAGTAAATTGAAGTGTTTGATCCTTCTGACTTATTTCTGAAGTATTGATAATTTAACATATTATTATGTAAAATGTTTGACACACATAGTGAAAGGGGAAGGTAGCGAAGATGTCAACCACTTCTCTTTGGCCTGCATGATTTGATTTTCTGTGTTTGGGAACCGGATCCATTCACCGGCCTGTTGTACAATCCGCCCAAGCACCTCATGAAATACTCTGGACACTGTGGGCTGCGTACATCCCAATTCTTCAGCAATTCCGCTATGGAATCCAGGGTTCGCACAATAACGCAAAAATAGTTTCATTTGCTGTACAGGTGACAGGGCTGCTCCACGAGTTTCGTAATCCATGCAAGAAAGTGGTCCGCCAACCACATCATATTCTCCTCGTCAAATCTAAATAACGCTTTGAAATCTGATTCACGTGGCGTACGTCTTAGTTTAAAGTATTTTTTTGTACGTAAATGCACCATATTAGCTATAACAAACACAATCAAAGATACAAACCCTTCCAGATAGAGTTTAACACAAGAAAACACTCCTACAAATACACTAATGTTTACTTTACAAGCTGTGTGTTGGCTTGGCAACTTCTGAAGAGTGAGAAAAGTTCTTGTGAACCAAGATTCCTTTTTTTAAAAGCAAATCCTTTAGTTTTTGAGCAAATGCTCCTTTTTATGAATACGAAAAACGTAAGACCTTTTACTTTAAAGCAAAGCCTTCGAAGCAAGACCTTTTCCTCCACTTTTTTTATGCGTATACCTTGAAGGAATTGCTTTATATTTTGAAAGCAAAAGGTAAGGCTTCTTTTTATAAATACGGCCTGATGACTGTTGTTCTTCTAACGGCAAATTCCTTAGCCTCGCTGTTAACTTCTCGTTGTGGTTGGTGTTTTTGATTAGCAGCTGTTCATGTTCAAAAATATTTTGCCTTAATTCAGTTAAGTCTTCTAATTGGGGTGACCTTAGGTGAAGGGGGTTGAAGAATAAGATATGAGCAAAATGCCGCCCCCCTTTATATGATTTTTGACGTGTGTTTTCATCGAAAAGCTCTGTATATAATAGAAATTCCCCCATATCGAACAGTAATTTTTCTATTTATTCAGTGGATCGACATTCATTCATTCATCCGTTTGGCTAGGGCTCAACAGCCTAGGCACTTGAACTGAATCTTTGTATCATTACCCATGTTATCTACCTACTTCCATTCCAAAAGCTTCGTGTCTTCTATATAGACCACCAGTTCAACTGGAGGGATCTTCAATAGTTGTGATGGTTGTATTATTTCCACTCCAAAGTGCTTCCTTCTGAGTCCTTGTAAGTTCTCACAGAAGCAGAGTATGTGAATGGGTGTTTCATCGTAGAGTTCACATTTTTTACACAAAACGGTTCCGGACCTGTGAAGGCTCCTTTAGAAGCTTCTTTAGCTAGCTGGTCTGTCATTTCATTCCCTGCAATCCCCTCATGTAAAAACTCGAAGAAAACAATAATGGATTGTATGCTATGCTTACTAATAAATTCATATTATGTATTTATCTTAAATATACCCAAACTAAAAACAGTATACTGAAGTGAGGAGAACATTTTTACAGTGAGCCTAACAATTTTAGAAAATATATCTGACAACATTACTATATCTTAGTGCCATTACTCACTTTTAAAGAGCTCTATTTATAACTTCATAATTTTTAATTCAAATGATAGTCTTAGTTTAAAGACAAAAGTGTTAATATGAATGAAAATTGTTATCAGCAATCTTCATATAAAGAACCAATTATATCTGAAATGATGACTCCAATTTTTTAAAAACCCTGCACGTTGTTATATGCTCGAACGTTCTCCCGGACACATGGGGAAGTCGGGTCGTATATCTACGACCCGGTCTGAGATAATTGCAAAACTATTGTGCAACATGTGGGGACATTTATAAGTGAAATTACCTGGTAGAATACGAAGTCACGACCACCAAAGCAACTGCTAATGTTATCTCTGTCTTTTAATTAAATAGGAACGTGTTTTTATATTTTTTCACGTATATGTGTTATGCAAATTGGTTGGGTGTAATGGAACAAAGGAAAAATCGTAAATATCACATTAAGTTAGATGTAATTACATTGTCTTGGTTATTAATATTAATTCAAGAGTTTACAAATGTATTCTACAGAGGGTCTGCAGTATTAACATCCATAGGAATATGCTGAAAATTGATATTACAAGCTTGCTAGAAGTTTTAAATGTTACTTAAATTATTATAGTCTTGAGTATACGTTCTAAAAATCATATAATAGTCGCGTCTATGAAGCTTTTTCTATCGGAAATTGTCAAGAATAGCTCAAATTTTCATAATCATTTTTCCAAGTTTTCGGAGACATTTTTAATATAGTTGAAACATTGTATGAGATTTTCATAGAAAAATCCATTTAGCTTGCGTTATTTTGTTAAATGCTCCGTATAATATTTTCAGTGTGAAGAATAGTTGCGCGATTGCCTTGGTTGAGCCATAAAAAGCTCCTGGACCAAATGGCGTGATCCCAGCACATCTAGAGCAGGGTTAATCCAGTACAGACACAGAGACAGAGACACAGAGAGTACAAACAAGCAGAGACTCTCTTAACTCGCCAAGGAATAACACTTTGAGCGTTTCACTTTATTTAAGGAGCGGTCGATCATACACCATGATAACTGAATTTGAAGGATGTGGAGTAGAAGGTAGGTAGAAGATCGAAGGTGGGATGAGTATGAGGGCGCGCTAAAAGGAGCGATTGGGAGCAGGAGAAATTGGGTGGACCGGAAATTCAAGGAGGTGCACCACTTGACGCAGGTGCTCACTGGGCATGGGTCGAGAGTGGGTTACCTCCACAAGATTGGGAAAAGAGAAACTGGAGTGTGCGAAAGATGTGAAGTGGAGGATGATGTGGGATATGTGTTTAGATGTTGGAAGAACGAGGAAGTTGGAAAATGAACTGGGAGAGGCGGTGTATTGGGAAAATATGGTGAAGATTATGTTGAGGGGCGAGGAGGAATGGATGGAGATAAGTGGCGTAGTAGAGAGCATTGTGGGGGAAAGAGAAGGACTTGACATGGCATGTGAGAGATAGGAGTGAACATCGATGAGATTGGAGGTCTTGATAGTGAAGGAACTCATGGTCTATGAGAGGGGCAATAGCTTGTCATAGATGAACTCCTGGAAGAGCTAAATAGAGTGCGCTCTATACATGTAATGGGGAAATACCCTATCGGAGCTAAAGCAACAAGTTCCGGAAACAGAGGAGAAATGGTGTGAAAGGAGTATCTTACACCTGCAAATAAATGAAAATAAAAAAAATTCGATTATAAATATTATCAACTACGCAGCTGTAGTAATTTGAAATATGTTCAACGATACTTTATTCATTCAATTTTTACCTTATAAAAGTAATTTCAGTATATTTTAAAATAATAACCAGGGAATAAATAAATGCATCAATATTTCAAAATCATGCCATGCATAGAATTGTCAATAGATTTCATGAACATAGATTGAGAACGGTTTTGTTATTGATTGACTTTCTCTATTTTCTCTTTTCATTGTTATACTGAAAAGGTTTAAGTCGCTATTACATGAAAAAGTGATGTTTTGTTTTATACCGAATGGAAGATATACCTCAAAATAATTAATGGCTTTGTCTTGAAAGTTCCTGAGATACAAGTTTTTTGGACACATAATGTTTCCTGAGTAATACAGTTTCCTGGATACAGTTTCCTGCATACAGTTTCCTGAATAAAACAGTCTCCTGGACTACAACAGTCCCTTAAGTACTAACTATTAGTTCCTAGGAGTACATCAGTCCTTTGGATGACAAACGCCACAAGAGATTCCTTGAAGTTCCAATAATTAACGTTACAACTCCATATGAACTTTATCTTTACAAACATAAGTTTTAGTGTGCTAAGTATTTTTTTATTTGTTTACTAACCCTTTTTTGTAATTTCAAGACTGAAAGTATATACATTTTCTTACTTTTACTAGTTTTATTTATTACACAGAAACGCTTAGTTCTTTTTTATTTTTTTTTTGTGAATTAACAGATTAAAAGTTAGCTAACCTAAAGCGTCTTAAAATTGCTTTTTCTTTTTTTTTTCTAGTTTTGCTAAGCTTAATTTTTTTTCTTAAGATCAATAAGGTAACAAAGCCCTGCGAACTGGCTTAGTTAACTACCAAATTAAATCGGTTAGTTAGGCAAGAGCCTGCGGTATATTCACCATAATTTTTTTCAACATTGTTTCATTAGCGCTCAACTTAAACTTTACTTGTTTCATTGCAATTTTTCTTTAGATACTGTCAATAAAAATTTTTGATTAGTATTTTCACGGCAATATTGGAAAAATCCAGCATAAAATACTCGCCTTAAAATAACGTTAGATAAAAACACTGTTTTTTTTTCGGTGGGGTGTTGCAGACAGATGCCACCCTGTATATTTTCATTCAGGTAGAGGCACAATTTCCTGTCAGTAATGCGTTTTAAATTGTTAGGAATTCGTCTGTGGGTAGATGCACTAAAAGCTAATGTTAACATTGTAACTTGTTTTTTTGTCAGTTAATTGGGTATGAAACCATGTGACATAAGTTTTTATATAAAATATATCAATACAAAAATTCACTTCCCCACCACAGCTACATACTTTTTTTAAATTCGTTACAATTTCCAATGAATTCCTTAAAAATAGAATTTTTTCCTATGAAAATTACTATTAATAATTATTGGAATGAAAATAGAGTGAACAATTCATTAATCTAAGTACGAGACAACTATTTTATTGATGTTTTCAGAACTTTTAGAACAGAGGATGCAGCTAATATTTGTTGCAAAAAATTTTGGTGGTAACTCAAGTGTACCAGAGGTAGTGGGAACCACAACTGGATTAAGTAGCTAGAACCAACCACTGCATTTTTTTGAGATCGTAAAAAGCGGTTTGTGGATAAATACAGACGAGAACGCGAAAGAACGCTGAAAGCAGAGTAAATCGATAGAAGAAGACACAATTAGAGGTTATTTCATCCAGAAACTCAAGTAGCTACAGTCCGAAACATTCAATGGTGCTGGAAATAAGTCAAATAACCTCCAATTTATTCAAAAAGCACCCAAAAAGACTAAATAATGCACATATTCAATCGAATAATATACTTTAAAACGAAAGTTGGCCTGCAATTGGACCATTTTCCATTCTATTTCAGTCAAATGCATCACAACGGGAAAGAGCGCTGGAAGCAGTCTGATGTTAGCATAAAAGACAGATGGTCCTAAACGAGTCTGACTAAGACCTGAAGTGAGGTTTGCTCTCTCTCGCTATCCATATTGTCTATTTCAATCTCGTGATATTGACTCGCAAAGACCTTGGTATCTTTTTAATCATCTAGGATGAATTGATATCACTGATGGTCAGTAAATCTTATACCCACCGTACGAGATTCTAAATACTATCTTGAGAATAGTGTAATAGAACATGTGATACCTTTTTGATTTTGACACTCATTTCACTGTAAGATTCGGAGCTATTTATTCCGCAAGTATATGAAATGAGGTTTCATATAACAATTTACACAAAAAATGTAGGGATCTACTGTTTTTTGTTCAATATTAAAGAATATATAAACTTTGTAACGAGCCGCCTCTGAGTGTTAAGTGGTGTCCAGCACATGCATCCTCCAGCGGACAGTGTGAGTACAGCAAGGACTAATACAGGAATATTAATGTCTTAGAGCACCGCTCGTTCTTACCACCCTTTCCACAAGCTTTGACCATCTCATAGATCATGCATTTCTCCCTCTGACCCCTTAATACTCCATTCAGGGGCAGCGCCCTTAACTTACTACCGACTACCACCCGATTTTATTGCTTAACCAAATATAAATTAAATTAACTACTGCTTCAGTAAGCAATTAAGAATTAAGGGAGTTTTGCGCTACGAGAAATAAAAAGCGATTTAGATGACTTTTATTTTGGATGCTGCAGCCGAAAAGAATAAATCACTACATAATTTTGCGGTGACGACGGTGCTTTTCCTCCTTTTTTATTTTCCATTTTATTTTCTTGTTTGAAAATGCTTCTTTTTTATATATTTACCTACGAAAATATGGTCAGATTGGGTCTGGGAATGTTGTTTTTTTTTCTGTTATAAATCAACAAAAGTTATGTTATGTTAAATAATATGGAAGGTTCAAACATAGTTCTGGAGGTTTTTATTTCTTTGTTTCGGAAATTTGAGTCTTCTAACAACTATGTTACTAGGTAATAAAGATCATGGAATCGCATAAACAGTCTTATTTTTCACCACGGTTGAAAATAATAAAAGAAGTTTTTTCTCTGTGAATGACATTTCAATAGCTTACGATATACTATAATAGTTGTTGATATTACATCAAGTTTCTACTATTTTAAGTAGTTGTTACTTCAAATTATCTTTATCAATCGATAATAAAATTTTCAAATTGAAGTCATCAGAAAAATAATGTACATTACTTGTGTAAAAGTGACTAATTCCACTCAAGTTAATGTAATGTACTTTTTTGGTTAAATGAGTCGGATTGAATAATCATTTGAATACCTTTCCTGAGAATGAAAATATCACAAACAAAGATTGTACAACATGTGAACCTGGCTATAATTTAGGACCCTGACAATACCAAACTATAGTCAATATTTGCTCGTGTTTGTACGATATGTCAACATTTCGTCCACACCAAAAATACTATATTTAGATTGGTGGTTGATCCATTCATTTTCCATTACCGTCCCTCCGCCGGCACCACCTCAGCCTCCTGGTGTTCTGACTACAGCCTATTCAGCCAATCCGTTCCTTTATCAGCTTATACAGGTTCTTTGCTGGTTGGTTGTAGTCATTTGAGGTCTACCATACAGTTTTTGCCTCCTGTGGTCACAGTTGCATAGTATATGCAGAGCTGTTTCGGTGTCCTTTTTGCATCTTCTGCAAGTAAGGTCTCCGTTTTACAGCCCTATTTTGTTCAGATGCTCCTTTGTGGGAAAGTGTCCCATAAGTAGCCCCGTTATGGTGCGTTGTTTGTTCCTGCTCATTGAGAGCAGTTTTTTTGCTTCTTTTCCTGATGGTTCTTCAATGAATTTCTCCCCATGTGTTTGCCTAGAGAATAATGCGTTAATAATGTACTGCTTTCCTTTCAATATATTTGGAACGCGAACAAGCTCGTATTACCTAAAAAAGGGAACAGAAGCGAGCATTTGTTCTTGTTTGTGTATGCTTGCTCGTGCTCGTTTGAAACGTCGACATTTCATCCAGACCACTAGCGATTTTGGCAAGCAGACACAACAAACACAATCATGTAGGTATAGTAACAGTAGCTCATTCTGAATACGTGTGTCACTAAACAACTTACAAAATAACACGCAAAGTAGCAAGCACGAGCCACCTCGAACAAGGATTAACAAGTATTTTCTCAAATCCCTCGCTCGCTCTTGTTCGTTCTTGCTCGTGGTGAATACGCTCCTTAAAGACTTAATAGCCAAAACGTTTCAGTTTGAGGAATCATAAGGAAAGATTATTATCTGTTGAAACTGACTATAACATAGATTCGTTAAATTTTTAATACAAACTCTGACCCCACATTAAATCCTCCGAAAATTGTCCTCACAAATATGTCAAATGTATAACGGTAGAAAAAAATCGATCCATCACACATTCGTCTTCACTTTTTTTTAGCAAAGATTAAATTCATTTTCGTACATTGCATTCACCGCTTTAAAAAACTTAAACAATCAAAAGGTTTATGGGGATATTGTGAGGAGTATTTAATACATGACGTACGTAACAAATTTGGCTGATCGATTGTGAGAAATATTTTTTTATTTTCTGTTCACACGTTTTACTTGAATATGAATTGAAAATTGGATTGAAGCGTTAATGATAAATTCATCTAGACTATCTAGAGACGATAATTATGGAAAATATAAATTTTTCAACTTTATTCACAGTTTACTGCAAATAAAATGTCATTTTTGGTAAAGCGTGTTATCAATTTTGAAATGTTTTCCATAAAACCTACAATTTAACCTTATCAGATGAAATTACAGCATCATCATTCCAATTGAATCAAATCAAAAAACTCCCAGAAGCTACTAAACAGTTTTTACTTGATATTTTTTTATATTTAACCAAATATATTATATTTTTCTGAGCATTCTTGAGAGTGGTGGAACAAGAGTGAGACAGGCCAAAGAGTTCATCAAAAGATCCTCGCCACAATTCACGAAGTATCTACTGAGGCAGAATAGGAAAACAATCAGGATCCTGGTGGAGCTTCTGGCAGGGCATTGTAGACTTAACAAACACATGAATAACATCGGATTCGCAGTCACAACCATATGCAGGCTTTGCCAAGAAGATGAGGAAACTTCAGTACTCATGCTGAGCTACTGCGAAGGCCTGACCAGGCTGAGGTTTTCAATGATGAGGTAGGAAAAACTACAACCCACCTAGTATATGGAGGACCTATGGTTGGCCATTCAAAGTCTAGTAATAAGGACGGATCTAGACAGAAAACTCTAGAATAGCAAGAAGGCACACACAATAGATCTGCAAAAGTCATAGTGAAGAGGCTCCTACAAGCACATAAAGCACATATTGGAGTATTTTCTCTTATCCCACATTTTCCTGAATACGTTAATGATGAGAATTGAAAAGAATCAGTATCAGGCTATCTGGAATATCACGCCAAATTTTGTTGAGTTCTCAGAGCACATGAGATTCTAAAAGTAACACTTTGGGTTGGAAATATTTTGACTCTCTTCCAAGATCGTTTTTTTTTATATTAGAATTTGAGTGCTTCGACAACTATGGCCATTGGCATTATACAAAAGACAAAAGGACATATATAAATACATACACTATCTTAGAACATAAAATATGTAGAATATCATTCTAGTTTATATTTTGTGGTAGAGGTTAGTTGTTTTGAGGAATTTCAATGTCTTTGGGATTTCAGCGGTGCAGTTTAAAAGCTCTCTCAGGTTTGGTCTTAGGTCTAGGCGCTTATATGTAATGGTGTATTCCTGGGCAGTCGGTGAAAATATGTTTAACGGTTAAGGCATTATTGCAGTGACGGCAGACGGGAATGTTTTCAGAAGACATCAAGTAACTATGTGTGTATCTGGTGTGGTTGATCCACAATCGTCTAATGACAGCAGCTTCTCTCCTGGTTAAGAAATCGAAGGAGAGATAGCCAATCAATGGTTGTATATCGTAAAGGGCTGTTTTGCTGTTGTGCCAAAAATTTTTCCAGGACTCCTTGACGGACTTTTTGAATAATAGTTTTATGTCATCTGGGAGCTAGAACATTGTTGTGGTTATGGAAGAAGAGGCTTCTTCAAGATGGTGGTCAGCGTTTTCATTGCCAGTAATTCCAATGTGAGATGGGAGTCAGATAAGACAAACTGTTACATCACGAGCTGAGAGGGTTTGATAGATGTCATGGATGTTTTGAACTATTGGAAAGTCAGTAAAGATAGTATTAAGTGAATTAATTCAGTCAGTCGTTCAGTCATTTAATTTACGCTGATCGCTGCTTTATATAAAACGCTGATATTCCGTACTGAGTGCGCTTTCTTCAACTTGACATGCTTTGTGATGTGATGTCGTAGTCACAATTCAAACATATGCTTCTAATAAACCTTCTAGGCATTCTACAAAAAGCACAAAACTATTCATTTGATAAATTTCATATTCCACTATGAGTTGTGTCTTACCGTATTGTCAGATTAAATTGTAGTTTTGTAAAATAATCACTATACTATAATAAAACAATACTGCGGCATTATAACCTTTAAAGTATTACCACGATTCTCATAGCATATTATTCAGAAATTGAAATAACGGCATTTCGTTTCTCATGAGCAAATTCACAAAGGCAAAAGCAATTATGTTTTTTTTGTATAGAAATAATTTAAAATGAACAGTGTATATATATATGTAAACCCTGTTTCACAATTAGTTTTTGAAGCAGATCAAGAATAGCTAGTATCCGAAGTATAGGTTAAATAGGTCCCCCTGTGGAGATGATTAAAATGCGCGACTAGATAAGTAATTTAATAGAAAACTTGACCTAATCTAAAATAACTTGCCTCGAGAGAAACTAAATTTCTTGAAAATATATCTTTAGTATCCAGGAATTAAATAACAATCATCTGATAAGTAGTACTGTCTTCATTATCAATATCAACTCACCAAAATATATATTGTTGTTAATGTCAGTAAATAAACTAAATACACGTTACACAAGATGCACCAAAAACTATGAGAGAGTAACACAACACATCTGTAAGCTTGACGAAGAATGACTGAATACCACTAATGTTACTAATGTTAGAGTTACTATCATCAACTGCTAATTTAGAAACCCTTTTAAACGAATTATGTATCCTGGTCCGAAACCATTAACGTAATTCTGTGTTGATTTACTTTGAATGATCTACTGTATAAAACTCATTTGTACTTATAAAAAATATTTAACATCGGCTGTAAGTAAATGCAGCAAGAATATTTTTAGTTGTACTACCAACCTTGATGATTTGAAGTAATTTGTCATACTTTTAACACATTTTTTATTAAACAATGAAGGTGTAAGTGCTTGAGGTGTAGATTGGTGTAAGCTAGCTGTTGACAAAATTAACTACTTTTAAATTGGCTGAACTTTCATGAAACTGTCTTAATTACTCTCATGTAGGTAAAGAAACTCATTATAAAAGTAAGAGTGTTTTTAAATGATCCAGATCGTTAATGTTTTTACTTTCAATATTTCTAGCTTTAGGTCAAATATAATAAAACTCAGATAAACATGAGACATTCAATTTTAGGATGGTAAAACAATTTTTTGTACTTTGTTGAGACATGGTTTTTTTGTGTGTGTTTGGGAGCCGTTCTGATGCCGGGAGCACTGCAGCCTGTTGGCTTATTGTACTCTACTCCCACACTTATTCCACCCATCCAGTTATCCCCGTACCTTCGAGTAGACGATATAGGTCCATTGGATGTGTGCCATATACTTCGGGTGGCACATTGTTTGTCTCCTCGAGTCGGTCTCGGTCTCCATGCCACAAAGTCTGCAGCTGAGGTCCCCGTTATATAACCCTATTTTATGCAGGTGATCTTTTACCGGGGTATGACCCGTTAAATAACCTGTAATAATTCTTAGCTTATTCCTACTGACATTCAGTAGTTCTTCGGCCCGTTTTACACATGTGTCACCTATGAAGGTTTTACTGTGTACCTGCTTTGGAGTGTTCCTCCACTGAAGTTTATGTCGGTTTTGTACCCATTTTTGTATTTGCCCTCGGACTACCTTTTTTGTGGTCTCAAGAGCTGGTTCTGGTCCAACATATGCTGTTTCTGAACCTCTTCTCGCGAGTTCATCAGCTTGTTCATTTCCTGAAATACCGTTATGTCCCGGCACCCACACTAATCTTACTTTAATGTGGTCTGCTAGTTAATTCAGTTCTTTCTGGCATTCTTCTACCAGTCTGGATGTTACCATGCGGCTGTTTAAAGCTGCAAGTGCTGCCTGGCTGTCAGTATGTTTATCCTATGAGTGTCAGTCCCATATTTGTTAATTCTGACACATTCTATGATAGCATAAATCTCTGCCTGAAATACAGAGGTATGTTCGCCTAGTGAAAAGGAGCATCTTGGGTTTCTCATTTCACTTTTCACCTACTCCTGTCCCTTCCCCAGTCTGTGACCCGTCTGTGTACCAGGTCTCTCCTCGGGGAAGCTTCAGTCTGCTTGGCTCTTGCCAGTTTTTTCTGTGAGGTATTTCTACCTCATATTTTGGACTGGGGAGAAGTGGCCATATAGTCTGTTTTCATATCTAAAATGGCTCCACTTATGATATCCTTAATGAATATGTGTCCTGATGTAACTATTTTGTTGCTCAGGTTATTTTGCTGCCTAGATAGCCCCATCCTTGCTTCCCCCATTATCACGAGGTGTAATGGAGGAAGGCCAAATAGGCTTCTAGTTCTGCCGTTGGCGTGCTTCTCATGAACCCTGCAATACTGAGACAAGCAAGTCTTTGCACCTTGCCTAGTCTCATAATTGCGTTCTTTTGTGTCGTCTTTGTCCACCAGACCAAAGACGCATAATGTTAATATGGGTTTAACCACTACACTGTATATCCAGTGTATCATTCGCGGACTCAACCCCCATGTTTTTCCACAAGTTCGTCTTGCCATCTTTAATGTGGTTCCCGATCTTGTTGCTACTTTTTCCATTTGTTTGGTCCATGTTAATCTCGAGTCAATAATCACCCCGAGATATTTAACATCCATAACCATTGGAATCTCCGTACCTTGAAGGAATAGTGGTCCCAATCGCACCAGGTCCCTTCTTTTTGGTATAGGGTACTATGTTTGATTTCGTGGGACTTATTGTTAAACCCACCTATTCCGTCCATTTTGTTACTATGCTCAGAGCCTGTTGCATGCGCTCTCTGACCGTAGTATTGAATCTGCCTTGTGATATGATGACCAGATCATCCGCATATCCTAAGATAGTATGGTGTTCCTTTTTGAGTCTCTTTATCAGTCCGTCCATTACAAGGTTCCATATTAGAGGAGACAGGACTTCTCCTTGAGGACACCCCCTTGAAACCCGGGCTGATAATGTTTCACCCATCAAGGTTGAAAAGATCGTTCGGTATCTCAGTATGCAGTCTATCCATCTGCAACTTGTTTCGTCAATTTGATTTTGACGAATTGCCCTAGTGATTACTTTGTGAGAGGTGTTATCAAAGGCAACCTCTATGTAAAGGAAGGCTGCTAATAATACATCCCTATTTTCGAGAGCGTACTCTATTCCTTGTACTAGGTGATGGAGTGCTGTCACTGTGGATACTCCTGGTCTGTATGCATATTGATCCAGGTCGATCGGTCTTTCTACCGATGATCCTCCTCTAATGTGCATGTCTACCAGTTTTTCCAATGTCTCCAGTACAAATGACATCAGACTTAAGGGTCTCAGGGACTTTGCTTTATTGTCACCAGTTTTACCAGGTTTAGGGATAAAGACAACCCTAACATTTCTCCAGACCTTTGGTATGTACCCTAGTCCATGGTGAATGAACATGAAACATACAAACATATAAGTTACAATGAAAACATAGTGCTGCTATTTACTTAAACCTTTGACAATGGTTTGCACTGGATACAGTCGTAGTTTTCTTTGGTATTTATACTTGCAAGAGCGAACTGGAAACTTACGATGAAAAGTCTAGAAAATCTGGATTTGTAAATGTTAAAATTGGATGGGGGAAGGTGGGGCAAAAAGATTTATATCTGGAAATTAAGACTTGGAAATTTATCAATTATTTGGGAAGTATCAAAGCGGAAAGTAATGATCTTAAACAAAACCGGGAACTATAACTCAAACAAATAAATTTAGAAGACTGTATATTTTAAAAATGTTCTAAAAATGAAGCATTAACTATGAAACTATCTAACAATGTTTGACAAACATCAAAAAGTGATCATTTCAATCCCATCCTCACCGTTTAATTTGTTTTTCTGGTTAAATCCAGAATAATGCAATCCTATTAATAATACCATGAAATGAATAAGTTAATACACTATTATTAAATCATAACCATTTTTCACTAAAGATTAGCACATTGATAAAATTAAAATTATGACACATACAAATTTCGTTTTGAAAAATCCATTATGTGGAATTAAAAAATATTACAGTGACCTTGCTACTGCTCTTTCTCCGATTCTTTGTTCCCATGATAAATAGTCAAAGATACCATCCGATTCTTAGATCGTTAATACGCATTTCAAACGAATATGATTGACAAAGACCAAAAGCCTCAACTCGACCCAGACACATATGTATAAAAATAATATCCGTCAAAAACACAATTCGAAAACTAATACGAAACATTCTCTAGCTTAGTTATTACGAATCATTAATCAAGAGTTGGTCAGGAAATGAGTCAACCCTTCGGTCCTTTCTGACCGAGAATAAGGCAGTTTACATACTGGACTTGGACATTGTGGTCGGCATCTTAAGACACATGGTCTTTGGTCATTCTATGCCGCGTCTTTTAATGCTTAATGCGTTAAAGATTTTGAAAGGATTTGACATATTGTGGAAACTGAATAATATAGGGTTATTTGAATAATGTACTTTTTTCAAAGTCAAGAATATTTTCATTTTTGTAACGTCTTTGTTGTTTTTATCTAAACTTGAATTGAAAGAACCGTCACATTTGGGAATACAGTCGATAATAAAGAGGTAGGCCTATCAACAACTGTTGCAACAAATATTGCAGGTATATTTCCCATTTTCCGGAAAGAAGAGATATTCCTTCTTCATCTTGAAAGTCATGATGTACAGGTGAGCTCACAATGCGCTATAAGAAATCAACTAAGAACTCTTAGTTGGTTGAAGCAACTAGGAACAATTGCGAGCAGAAAGGTTTAGGTCATACAAGGGGAGCGACCACTTGCTTTCCATCACAAATTTCCTTGTTCGTTAGCCTGGCTATAGCATCCACTGCTATGGAACTGTGTTATTTTCTATCATATCCTATCCATATGTCACAGAAGCTGAGTATGCGAGTAGATGCTTAATCGCAGAGTCCACATTTTCTGCATATGGGTTCACTAGCTTTGCCCATTTTGTGCAGATGCTTCCTCAGCTATAGTGTCCAGTCACCAGGTCAGTAACTGTATTTAAATGTCTCTTAGTTTCAGCGCCTTGTTGAGAGTTGTATGGAGTATGGAGGTATTCTTATGTCAACCTTATGTCGAAGACTTTCTTGTTTTTACTAGAAACAAAAAGATGAATTGATAATACAGTTAAATAATAATTTAACTCATGTAATGAAATTCAAAAAAACCTTTCGTACTTCGCAAACTATTGAAAGAAGTAAATTCTTAGGTAATAGGTGTGAAGATATCTGAGTATTTTTCAGTTTGTTGGATATTTAAATTCAAATTCGAGGATTCGTAAAGAAGGCAAACGAAAGAAGTATCAAATGATAACAGATACTTACGCCCCTCCAAGCAATTCCCGAAACGCGCATAGCAAGATTGCCGTCCCGACGTAGGGCACCCTCTGTATTTAAACTTCGTATAGAGTTCCACGCGGTATCACTGCAACCCTGTCAGTATATGACAATCTGTCAGTTTCGATTAAAAACGGTTGGGGAAAATAAGTGCGTAGCGATATCGTTTCACGAAATACTGAGCGCAAGATATTACAGGTAATTATTTTTAAATTTCTTAATGCTGCAAGAAGTTTGTTTGAAAACACTATTAATTGGTAGTAATTAAAAAATGTATAAAATCATGAACCAAGCTCAATATTAAAAAAAATTAAATATTCCTAATTAGAGATTTAGTTTTTTATATGGTGTTCTTGAAACTATGTAATAGCACAGGTTGAATTAATTGAACGATTTAATTACATAAAGAAGGTACCCAGAATAAATGTAAAAAAATCATAAAATTATAAAGTTGAGAGAAATTTTACTTTGATGATATAATAAGATACGAACGTCATAAATTTGTTTAGTGTGTCCAAATTTATCCAAAAACATTGTTATTTTCGAAAAATCTGGTGAAATAACAAAAGTAATGATTACATAGTGATAGTGCAATTTTATATAAATACCTACAAGAAAAATAGGTATACACAATTGAAAGTTATCTAGTATACATCAAAAATCTGGAACTATTTACACGGGACAAACGTAACTAGCTACAACTTGGAAAAAGGTATAATGAGGATCTGTATAACAGAAATAAAATTCCATACAAACTCTATAAGGCAAAACTTTTGCAGATTAAATTTGAAAACTTCAATTAAACATTGATATTCTGTTTTTGACACAAATAGTATTTCTGTTCATCCTTTATTCAGATTTCATCCACGCCCAATTTAAACAAAAGCACGTGGACAGTGAAATAGATTAAGTAACAAAAGTCATGCAGCAGATAAGCTTGTAAACAAATTTAAACTATGAATATATCTAAATGATAAAACATGATGAACATAGTTCCGTTTCAAATGCGACGATTAATGACCAAATTGGGTACCAATATAAATGCAAAACGTTTGCCGCTAGAGCTGTTCCAAGTTGCCAAGTGATGACATTGCTTTGACGCGGTGTAAATGCTAACGGAGTAAAGTATGATGATCAGTTTACTGTTATGAAGTTTCAAGGCTTATAAAACTTATAAAAATCAATAAATTTTGTAAAGTTTATAACAATATTTAAAGTGAATATAACCAACATAAAAATAGAATATATGTTCTCCCTTAGATAAGCATTAACTATTTGACTCAATGAAGTTACATTACTCTAACAATCAGCATGATATATGCAACATAGCTCCCAAGATTTACATCCATAATCATGAAATATGTTCATACCTATATGTTTGAATTAATGTTTCTTAATCTCAATCTCAATTTATTAATTATAATGCTCTAATTACTAGAAAGTTTGGTCTGATTGTTTGGAGTATATTCATTGATAGAATCAAATTCTTTATTGTAGTCGACAAATGGAGATGATGATGATTACATATCACTGCTGATGATCTAATGGGTTCATAGTCTGGAAATTATTCCTTATTCAACATAGGTATATTATATATATTTATAACATTCAAAATCCCAAAAGGTGTGATCGCTTGTTAATGAGATGCCTAGGCAAACTTGATGAACTAAGCGATAACAGTATAGACACCCTACTGTGGATTATAGGACACACTGGAATAGAACTAGCAAAGATGGGGACTGAAACACCATTTCGGGTGCGGGAAACCTTTTGCGGTATCAGCTCGATTGTAATATTGTAAGAAATAGGCAAAGCCAAAAAAAGAGAATATATGACCATTGGAAAGATCTAGTGATCTAGTGTGGTGTGGCTTTGACAATCAAATATTCTGCTAGGTGACTAAGACCCATTGAGATCCAATGAATGCATAGGTCAAAATAAAACTGCACTGAGAGCTTTAACAGGGATCCGAACGAGACATTGTCTCCTGAATGGGCACCTAAGAAAGGTCAAAATAGTGGAGGAAGAAGAAACCTCCATCCACATACTTGCGAATTGCACAGCAATTCAGAATATTAGTGCACAATACCTAGGAGATCGTTCTATAGAAGAGGGATACTTACCTAAGTTGA
The DNA here is from genome assembly GCA_910591695.1 of Galerucella pusilla. NCBI lineage: Eukaryota > Metazoa > Arthropoda > Insecta > Coleoptera > Chrysomelidae > Galerucella > Galerucella pusilla. The sequence goes on from CAJUYI010000323.1 coordinate 228,852, forward strand.
AGCCTGCAGATATCCTCAATTTCCTCATGGAAATAGGACTAAATAAGGAGCTACTAAACTCTGAGGCTCTGAGACTTTCCCCAGGAACTAAGTGGAAGTAAGGGGGCAGAATCTAACTAATATATTGTAGATACTGGACAACAGAAAATTTTGCAAGCTGCTGAAAATAGGTATATAAATGTGTAACTTACCAGTGGGAGAGAGTATTTTGTCAATTTTTATCTTTATTTTGAATTTAACAAATCAATTTTCCATAAATTGTTATTACATAGTTTGGGTACCTACCTATTTGTATCTACACATTGATTGGTAGCAGGAATATGAATTAATTTTCCTTTGTGGTGAAATATATATTAAAATTTACCTAATGATTATGTTGCAGGTGGTAATATGAAGCTCAAGAGCGTCTATCCAAAGAACAACAGTGATGATCATGACAGGTATTGAGATTCGTGCCGAAAAAAATTAAGCAAAGGAAACTGAAATTAGCATACATAATGGAGAATTATCATAATCTAAAACCCGCTGGACTCTCGACCGGTGATTTGAAAATTGGAATGCATTCGTACGGAATCGGGCATTTTTTTATAGAATTTTTACCTGATAATTGCAAGACAGGTCGTCACGCTAGCATTTAGATCCCGCCTCTTGTGACCGAAGCCTGCCCACAAAGTTGCTCGCGCCGATCTGCCATTGGTTGTTTCTCCGACCACGTGACTTGCCATCATCCTCCTCATCCCCAAAGAAACAAAAACAACCATCGCTAACAGTAACTACGGACATACACGTAACAATCGCTGACTATTTCTCGCGGAAAGTCGCTTAACATTTCCCGCGAGCGGTGAAGACAGCTTTAATACGCTTTTCCACGTTTTCCGCGAAGAACTGTGTAGGTATAGTGGTGGAAAACTTATTGACAGTGCATTGTGATGTTGAGTGGTACAAGGACTTGCGGTGGTCGATGAAAATTAAGGATTTCGGCCGAATGCCGACGGGTCACTTGGACGAGGAGGACTTTGTTGCTGTGAAGACGCGGTCCAACACACCAGAAGGTGCTGCGGCCGGCGGGAGCGGGACGTTTTGGTTGTCCGCAGTGCCGGCCGCAGCACAACCTCTTGAAGGTTAACAATTTTCTTATTACTTTCAAAACTAAATTCTATATTTTTCTCATTATTTTGCCGTATAAATGTAAAATTTTCTAAAATTAGGCCTAGCAGCGTAACTATTCTCAAGAATTTAATACTAATGTCCATGGGAGAGTATCTAATAAAATGTACAAATATTTGTTTACAATTAAGTAAAATACAATTTGTATCAATACCTAAAGTTTTGAAAATGTTTATCATTATTTTTCGGTAAATATTAATTTTAGATTAATATAAATACAAAATTGATTGCTCAGAAGATATGGGTACTATACATAAGTTTACCATTTATCAATCTAATGTACAGGGTGTCTTAAATAAAATTCGTAATCTTCTGGTCAACAGATAAAAATTTAACTTGTTCCAGCCCTTATTACGTGGAATATCTCCAACCAACAATTAACAGATTTAACAACAACAATATAAAAATCACAAAGACTTGCATCATATATAAACAGATAATAAATTCTATCTAGTAATTTGCACGACAGGTCGAGTAAGAAAATAGTCAGCTTTAGTGACATTACTCGATCATAGAAGTGACACTTTTACTGTCTAGGCAAGCTTTGGCTACTATATATATATACAATTTTACGTGTAATCGATTTAATTATTATCTATAACATACGATTAGACAAAAAATAATTATCAATAATGAGTTATATTCGTCATAAAAAAGATTTCATTTTAATTTGATTTTTCAAACAAACTGTACAAACAATCGTAGAAAAAATTATATGTTTCACACAGGGCAAAGAATTAGAATCGGCTATGAAACACCAGCCGCGGAATTGAATCTTCTTCTTCTTCAAATTCGTTCCAATTCCCGCAAAATCCATCATTTTGTCTCCACCCAATGTCATTGTCAATTTTGTTTATCAATTTAATTCAAATTATTACTTGTAACGTTGCAGAGCAATAAACTTTTTCTGACTAGGCAGGGAAAATAAAACAATTGTGCCTGTGAAGAGTAATTAAAAAAGCAACTTTCAATGTCATTTGGGGAAAAAACTATTTGTGCTGTTTTTTGTTTGCAATTATGCAATGGGCTCGTTTACTAAAATTTTTAAATCATTTTTAACTGTCGTAAAACAAAGTACTAAGGATAAAAATATGATTCTGAAAATTTCATGTCAATAGAATATGTCGTTCTCCTAATACAAACAATTAAACAAGCATACCGTAGCGGGGCAAAGACTATGACTGTGACGTCATCGCATATGAAAGCAAAAATTACGCTTCTGACTGTAACGTGCCTCGCGTAGAATTTATTTGTTTTGAATTACTAACAAAATTTTGTGTGAATAAAATAAAATGTGTGGACCTAATTTTGAAAAAGCAGACTCATTAAATCTTCCAGAAGTGGACTTGCTAATTTTTATGGAGTTTTTTAATAAAAAACGAGTTTATTAAATTATAATTTCATACTATGCGATACATCATTTTTAGCTGTTTTCCGGCCAGAATGATTAAAAATGTCAATATTTTCATAAATACATGATTTCTCAAATGATATACGGGGTGATTCCAGATGTTTTATTTTATTCCTGGTCTGGTGGACAAAGTTACGGATATAACGCTACAGGAACTCAGTGAAAAATTGCAATTTTTTTAACTGCAGACTGCCCAATTAAAGGAGATTCTCCAAATGCTATTTATCGAGCTATTTATGATTAATGTGTAGTGGAAATTAAATCATCAATGTTGAAAAGAACAAGGAAAACTTATTTTGATGATGCAGGTAATATTGGTTCCAAATGTTTACATCAGCTTCAAATGCACATGCACCTCACTGGTAAAAAAAAGCGATATTTGTTAGAGCTGATCCGGACTTTGAATCAAATAAAATAATTTCTTTAAAAAAATATAATATACGCCAGATTTGTTGATGATCTACTGGAAAGCATTTCCTGTTTTTTGGAAAAAAGCAGTATTTAATAAAATCTTATTTGTGAAGAGCTGACCCATTATTTTATTTAATAATTTTGAACATTAATAGCACCACAAGCTATAAGAACAATATTATCTACTTTTTTTAATGAATTTAGATTAATACAAGCGTGTGGTTTTCAATAACCCTCTCAATATGGATTCACAACGTATTCTATAATATGTTGACTTATCAGTGCTTTGTGTCTTTTTATGCTTTTCTGCCATTCCGTTTTTTTGCATCCTTAATAAAAGAAATAAATGTTTTGTTAGATGTTTTAATCGTAGTACTTTTACATTCTGGAACCTCACAATATTTATAGCTTTTTTTACTCTGGTTCTGGTCCATTGTGTCGAATAGTTTGAATTATTTCTAAACGTTCTTATTTCACAAGCATAACACTGTTTAGAGTTTGCTAAAACGTATAATAAAAAATGATAAGCATATTAGCAAGCAAATTACTGTCACTAGCTAAGTAGTTATCTAACCGAAAACCGATCGGCGCGGTATCCGCTCTCTGAACTAGAGATTTCATATGCGATGACGTCACGCCTGAAATTCGGAGAGGAGCGCTGCTTAATGTTTATAATCTCTCTTTGGCGACTCAGGAGTCTCGCTGACGTCTAATTTTTTGCACAGAGCCTCAATATGATGTGCTCTTCCTGATGGTAAAATAAAAAAATGTGTAAATGAGTATAGATGAAAAATATACCTGATATAGTTTGTTCGGAATCAACTGGAGGACAAAATACATAATATAATACCTACTTTTCTGACTCTTTGACGATTAACACAATGATCAATCGATCAATGACATTCTCACCTACAAATAGTTCAATACTTAACTTAAAAGTGTAATTTAATGTCTGTCGGGGCACATGGCCCGAGAAGGCCCGAGAAGTCCGCTTCTCAGCGAACAGTCTTTGTTCTTTGACAAGTAATTTTTAAAAACTCTGTTATTAGGCGTTATAATAGTATTAAACTACTATATTTGACACCTTTTCTTTTATCCTGTTGGAAATAAACTGAATCTACCGAGAAAGTACCATACATTTGTATAAGGAAGTTCAAAAGAGCAGCAACTATACCTTCACCACGTCGAACGTGTCAAGCTCTTCTACTTCGAGATTTCACTCAGCAAATTCTATGATTGGGACATGCAGACAACATACAAAGAAATTCTTATTTTCTAGAAACACCCTGTATATTTCGTTGCCAACCAATTGCCAACTGCTTTTTTTCGTGGTTGAAGAACGGATCAGAATTTGTTAAGCGGGTTCCAGGATTGCTACTAGTTTGGATGGACTGTTCATAAAATATACAAAATTACTGCTGCGTCAGCTCGTCAACCTCTCAAAATATGCCATGATCATTATATTAACCAATGGGTATTGTACTTTGTACTTCGATATTTGATTTCCTTTGGTCCATTCCAAAGTAGCCACATTGGTATCGAGAGATTGGTACAAGTTCTCTCTCAAGTGCTTGTTCACTATTTGTGATATCTCTCCGTAAGCTACTACCTCTTATATGAATGTTCGATCAATTACAGAATGTTTTTTTACCGAGGAATTGCTTGGCTTTTAATTCCTTCTCCACGATGATCTTGAAACACAGTTTGTAGTACTTCATTGGCGAGACTTTAGACTTATTTTATGTTACCATCTTCCCAGGGATTTGTAAGCAATTTTAGCTATAGGGCTACACTATCCATTACTCATCTAAGCATAAAAGAACGTACCGAAACTGCTACAATACAAATTAAAAATAAGTTACAATTGTAGTTCTCCTCACAAAAAAAATATCTACCTTGTACTCATGGGGCGCAAATACTCCGAAGTCGGTATATGAGTGATTCTTTCTTTGATTCTTTCTCAAATCTAATAATTTGATTAAAAAAATTATTATTTTCAATTTCATATCAGTGTGTTGTAAAACTTGAAGTGTGCTGAATTATTGTTTATAGGTTGCAATGAAACCGGATTCATCAACAGCCAGCCATCAATGGCTGAATTTATGACTGCCTTACCACACCTATCCGGAGAGCTATCTCATGCTCCACCAATTAGTCCTCAGCAAACACCACCATCCAGTGGATATCCGATGGATGTGCCTCATGGTATGGGATCACCTGGTGTTAACGTACCGGAATATCCGTGGATGAAGGAAAAGAAGACTACTAGGAAGAACAACCAACAGGGTAAGTGATTTGATATTTTTAATTTAAGTGAGGCAATACGTGCGTCAAAGCAGTGTAAGAAACATTTTCAAGGTTGGTATTTTTGCGTGATTCCTATTTAAATGTCATACCTGCAAGAAAAATAATAGCTTAAAAAGAATTCATTGCTATTAAAAAGTCTGTTGATCCTAACCATGTGGCGAAACTATTAAAAATAACTAACCCAATATAAGACAGTTTAGTTAATATAACCATCAAGCACACTGTCACACATAAAATGTTTTGGTCAGCCAACAGCCCTGATCTCAATCCTGTTAAAGATATCTGGGACTGACTGCAGAGGCGCATTCGACATTAACTCACTTTGCCTGACAACCGCAAAATTCTTATTCCATCATTGGACAGACATTAAACACGGTATCATCACAAACCGACCTTGGTTTATTAGTAAACTCGAAACTTACGTGGAGTGATCATATTTCTCATATTTGTAAACGCGCGAACTCTAAACTGTTCCTAACACAAAAAACTTTCTCTAAACCTTCTTTCGAAACATATTGCAAACTTTACAAGATTAACCATGGCAAATCTTACAATATTTTAAAAAAGACATCTCCGAGGCGACCTTATTCTTTCCTTCCGAATTTTGAAATTCAACTTCGGCGATCTTCAAGCAGTTTGCCCCCTCAATTTAGACGACCGTCTTCGTGGGCACTCCTTCAAGCTGAAGAAAGAGCCTTTTAGAACTCGTTATAGGCAAAACTTTTTGAGTAACAGAATTTTCGATATTGGAACGGTCTTCCTCAGAAAATAATTAGCTCGGAAAATCAAATAGACTCCTATATTTTCGATCTGTAGTTTTTTAGGCTAAGTGTAGTGTCAGTTATTGTTTTATTTATATTCTGTAAATTATTATGGGTAAAATAGGACTTGTTGCTCTGTCCCTATCATGTAATAATAATAATAATAATAACCTCCAAAACTAACACTATATAAGATTTTTCAGCCTCCATTTGGCTATTCCACAATGTCTATTAGGTAGTTATTGGCAGTACAAGTTAATTGATAAAAAATTAATTAATAAGAGTGCTTTTATCTTAGACAAACTGCATTGGGGTGAAATTCTAAAAAAATTAATTATTTTAAAACTAAAGGAAACCGATCGCAGTTTCGTGCGAGTATGTCAACGCCTACTGAAACATTGCATGTTGCAAAGCAATAATATTTTGATGTCCTTCTGAAATATGATACTAACGCAACTGACGGAAACATCACGAACACTTATTATTGACATCATTTCAATGTTCTCAACATAGCGGCCATAATTATGGTCTTCGACGTTCTTTCTCTTTCTCATTTTATTGTATTTCAACGTACAAAACTTTTATTGTATAAAGTAATACTTTTAGTACGTGTGGGCTGCCAACCATTAAGAAATATCGTGAACCAGTCAGCTTTTACTATACAACAAGTAAGGCAGAAATTAATGTATCTGTCTAAACATAATACGTTTGTGTATCTATTGTTAGGAGGCGAGATTATAATAGATTTAACATAAAAATGTCAGAGTTTTTTATGTCTGTTTTACTCATTAATAGAAACAGTTTATAGTAAAAACACTGAGAAAATATATTTAAATATATTTGTGTAACTTATGGGTCATTCCACTACAAATAGACCCCTTTAGATTTGGACGAATTTTGGTCAGAAGTTTCCTTTTATATTATAACGAAGTTCTGTATTAGGTACGACAAATAAATGATTAAAAATTTTTTTTTCAAACGTTATGCAAAGTTCATTTTTCCTGTCTTTGAAACATTTGTTTTAATTATCTCGAAAACTACTTAAATTGAAAAAACTACTTAGTGTTAGTTTCAAATGACTTTTTCGGAAATAACGACACCAATACTTACCCTACTTGTAGCTCTTGCTGTGATCCAGGAGAGTAAATTCAAGAAATGTAGACAAAAGCGGGAGGAAATTGTCCAATAACTCCAGTAGAAATGGATATTTTCTCATGATTCAGAATTCACGTGAAAGGGAAACCCTGGTATGTATCCTGTGTTTAGGAACAGTTTTTTATTTATTTATTAATATTGGGAGCCCATGCCACAGTGTTTTTCTCTTATGCATGTTAAATTATGACAGATCGCAGAAATGCTCAACTTTCAAGAGTAGCTCTTGCTGTGAATCCAGGAGAGCAAATTCAAGAAATGTATAACCGGGAGGACATATTGTCCAATAACTCGAGTAGAAATGGATATGTTTTCATGATTCAAAATTAACGTGAACTCGAAACGCCATTGCTATCTATTTATGGTATCCTGTGTCTTGGTCCACATTTTTTTGAATAGGTATCGATAGCTCAGGCCACAGTGTTTTTCTCTTACGCTTGTTAAATTATGACAAATCGCTGAAATTGTCAACTCTTAAGTTAGATTTGTATGTCTACTTTGGATAGTGATTGTGAAAAAATACTCAATTCTACTTCCTCACTATATTCATGATATATCTAAACATATCCGAATTATAACGTTTTATTTGTGTTGGCGCTGCCCCCCCTGGAGATTCCAAAGCTACGGGGCCTCCCCGCAACTGCCGCACATTTGACAGGAAGTCACACTGGCCGAAGATATGCTCTGCAGTTTCTTACTTTGCGGGTGACAGAATTTGCACGTGGCTTCGTGTGTCAACGCCATTAGCAAAACAGTATCTGAAAACTCAACGTCAAAATACTTAAGTTGTCAAATTTTATGTTACCTACTTCATTTTATACAAAAATATCTAACGTCATTGATCAATACATTGGCTCATAATTTTGCCTTGCAAAGTTAAAACTTTTTTGTGATTTTTTTGTTCGATTGTATTTGTTGGCATGAAACTTTCTCCGATTTTTTGTTGCGTTATCCACTTACCTTGTAAATACATCGTTTAAAAAGATTACAGTGATTTGTGATTTACACAAAAGCTACTTAATATAGCTGTCATAAAGTAACACTAATGATGAAACATTCATAGCGGGGGGCAATATCCATTCAATTAACATTGTCTGACATAATGATCTGTCGTAAAACGAGGATGCTACTGATTTGGATTAATAAATGTGAATCCACAGGTCCACCGTGCGTCTTTATGTCGTTTGTATATTTGAATACAACCAGAACCGTATTGGGGACTTTCAATTCAATAATATAAAAATAAATGGGAAGACACCGCTCTTTGTAGCGAAATAGGTGCACATTAAATAGAAAGTATTTCCAGATATAGAGTATATAGAGGTGTCTGAGGTCGCTCAATCCGTATCAAAACTCAAAATTTCTTAAAACAATATGGCGGACGGGATATTGACCAAAAATTTCAAAAAAAAACTTCATAATTTGACACAAATATAATTCAAATTGGAAAATATGAGGAATGCAGAGGTTTGAGGTCACTGATATATCAGAAATCAAAATGTTAAAGCAAGCCATCTCGTCCGTAAACGCTGCTAAACTTCCAGTAACCGTTGTCGGTGGAGCTGAACTCGATCTTCTACTATAGTTTATTTTCGATAAGAAGACGATGACGCTGCAAAACAAAATATTGTGATGTTGCCAGGCTGTAGTTTTTTTATTTACTCAAACATTAAAAACATTTAATCATTTACATTTGAATATGTAACAATAATAATAATAATTAATAATAATGAATACAAATAGCGAATACTATTACTCACGTCTCTTACAGCAGTAAGCGGGAGAAGCGGGCCCCATTTCGGCAAAATACCTTAACAAAGACGTTACCATCTCTTGCCATTCACTGTTCAGCTGCTTCGGCATTTTATTAACTACACACTGTCAATAATGTCAATAAATATCAAAACAAACTGGGGAGTTCTACCAGTTGATATGACAACATCTTGAAGTTCTGCCAACCCTTTAGCTGTAAATTGCCCTGGCTGTTGAGGATAAAGTGTATTTACGGTTTGTAAATTAATATTTATTCTGATAAGCAGGAAAGTAAGTAAGATGACATCATCGTCTATCTATTGTGAAAATCCTATTGTAGGATTTGAAGCAACCAACATGTTTTGACTAGCATTTGCATATTATTCTGGGGATTGTAAATAATATAAACTCATTCAAAACCTGGGCGTCCAACTAACTACATTTGCGTGAAATTACGATTTTCATTACAAAATTTAATATAAAACTGCCTAGAGGATCTGGGGGGATATAACAACTATATCTATCAATAAAAATACTTTTCTGCACACAGTCTGGCACAGTTTTTTACTTACGCTAGTTTTTAATCATTTTTTCGCAGAATTATTGTTTAAATAAATTAATTATTACTATCATCAATTAAATTTTCGATACATTTATTTTCGTTAAGTTGTAGTATGTACCTGTGGGAGTAGAATCCAGCTTTCAGAACTGAGACTGGCTAAATAGGGTACAATCATAAATTTTGCTATTGGTGGGAATTCACGCTTTATCAGGTCTCCTAACACCTTGCATGCCTATTTTTTCAAACAAATATAAACTTTACTTTTAAAACGACTTTAAAAATCATAAAATTTGAAAGTCCGCCAAAACGCGCGTTACGTCATAAAGATGACTGCCCCATGGAGTGACGTCATTTGTTTACGTTCTTATTCGTGTATCACGCTCTGAGCTCTAGTGACCTTATTTGTTTCTGAAAGCTTTAAAAATGGATAAAGCCGAAAATAAAACTTTGTATTCCAAGTATTGCATTGTTCCAGTGTGTAAATCAACGTCTATTAAAGCTCCATACAAAATATTTGTTACTTTACCTGGTGGCGCAAGCAAAATACACTTAAGAGAAGGGCATTATGTTTGCAAGCTATGCGTCGAAACGAAGACGATACTTTTGTTTGTGAAGATCATTTTAATGTTAGTACCTACTTCAATACTGGTAATTCTTATTCTTAAATAGTTTGAGGTTATGTACCTATATGTCCAGGAAACAACCATAAAAACATCATTTTCTTACAACCACACATCGAAATATGGTTGGTATATATTATATAAATAATACATAGTTTAAATCGTACTTACGATAATGCTCCTCTTATTTCCTCTGCATTAAAGCAGCTGTTTGACTTCATAAATTCAAGCAGCATAAATTAGTCTACTTTGGGCAAGTTATCAGTTTGTGCTTTTACAAAACCTTCGCTACACATATCTTTCCTCACAAAATATGAAAGATTCGTCACTGAACACTGAACTAGTAAATAAAATATCCTCGGAAATATCGAATATTTATGTCCACTTTCCACTTTACGTTGACTTTTAGGAATAAAAAAAGCACACTCAAACACGTAATGGTCTCAAACAAACAAATAAATGATATTTTTACGATAATGAAGTTAATAGTTGATTAAAATACAATATAAACACACAACTACACATAACCTTATGCAATACCGGCCATATTGACATAAGTAAACACAAGAGATATGACATCACACGTATGATCGGTAGCGTTCGGAAATCCTCGGGTTGTGGTCGGAAAATGGTCGGAAAGTGCATTGAAATTTGAATTTTATTTTAAAATTTGGGAGTAATTTCCAACGGAAACTGGTTTATTTCCTATTATTAGTAATTTTTGATATCATATTTACTATTATAAATTAATATCCAAGCAAAATATTAAATATTCGTGTACTCTATTGTCTGGTTTTGCGTCTCTTTGAAAGCAAAATAAATGTTCTCACTTACTATACTCTTGGTTATATATTGGCCTACGATCCGCTCAGTTCTATAGAAAAAAAAGACGTGTCTGGATTAGTGATGAGCCATACTGGTCTTAGTGCCTTTTGTGCAAGACCAAGACCAAGTGGTGCAAGACTTATGCGTCCTTGTTGCCTCACCTGAAAATAAATGTATCAGAAAAAGACGGATATTAAAACTCCATATTAAATACTTCCAATCACGCTTCAAGATTGGTGAAAATAACTATACACAGATTATTACCAAAATGTTTTTATCTAATTATTATTATCAATTTAATTAATAAAAAAGAAAAAATCTGTAAAATATTAAAGAAAAATAGTAATAATATTAATATTAAAAATGCGTACAACAATATCTTAAAAAAAATTTCTGTGAAAATTGCAGAGAGCAAAGCTAAATATGAAAAAAAAAACATTAAAAAACTTTAAAAACAATCAAAAAAAAATCTGGGCGTTTGTCAATAACAAAATAAAAGGTCAAAATGGAAAAAAGAGCACTACGGTTAATAAAATTTTTTGTGAAGAAAGTAATGTAATATTATATGAAAATGTTGATATTGTCAATTATTTAAATACTTATTTTTGTAATGTTGGAAAAAAGCTAGCTACTTTTTGCAATCAAAATCAGAGAGGTGATGCTGTAGTTAATACTGGAATTGTAAACTCTATTTTTTTATTGCCAGTTACTTTCATAGAATTAAAAGAAAAAATCAATACGCTAAAAAATAAAAACGGTGGTAATGATGGCATTCATTCATCCATTATTAAAACATTAAGTAACAACAACTCATTTATGCACTGTCTTTTATATATAATGAATACTTGTTTTAACAATGACTTTTGTCCAAATCATTTTAAATTAGCTGAAATAGTTCCTATTCATAAAGGTGGTGGTATTAGTCTTGCAAGTAATTACAGACCCATCTCTCTGATATCTAATTTTGCAAAAATCTTCGAAAAGCTGCTGCATGCTAGAATTATTAACTTTCTCAACAAATACAAGTTATTACATCCAAATCAGTTTGGCTTCAGAAAAGGAATTGGTACTAATCATGCTCTAGCCTATTTTACAAATATTTTATATAATAAATTAGACAATAGTATTCCAACTGCAGCAGTTTTCTTGGATCTGGCAAAAGCTTTTGACACTGTCAACCACGAAATACTCCTACAAAAATTATACCTTCCTGGCATAAGAGGACAGATGTATAATATTTTGAAAAGTTACTTGTCTGGTCGCATGCAGCGTACTAAAAATAATGGAATAACAAGCGTTTTCAGCCCTATTGATATTGGTGTACCTCAAGGTACTATACTCGGACCGCTACTCTTTTTAATCTACATTAATGACATTTTTCTGCTGACTGATGACAATAACGAACATATTATTTCTTATGCAGATGATACGGTCCTGCTATGTTACGACAAAACGTGGAATCTAGTTCAATGGAAATTGCAAAAATTAATATGCTCAGTTAAATTTTGGCTTGATTCTAATATTCTCTCCCTCAACGTTAAAAAAACTCACTGTATAACTTTCGGTAACTATCTTGACAGCGTTCCCCTTCACTTTACAATAAAAATTGGAACTGAGAGTATTTCTGTGGTTGACAATGTTAAGTACTTAGGTGTAATAATTGACCAGCATCTGAGATGGGAGAAGGAAATAATTACTAGAACCAAAAAGCTTAAGTATACTGTATTTGTTCTTTCAAAACTGAAGCCTATTTTATCTAACAAATTATTAATCAATATTATGTATGGAATATACTACAGTGCAGCTACGTATGGCATAATAGCATGGGGATCATCTGCTAAAAGTCATTTGAAAAATTTATTGTCTATACACAATAAAGTAATCAAAATCCTAAAAGAGGATAATGCCACTAACTTACCATTACAGTTAAGAAACAAATATATTCTTGAATGCCTATTTTATCATTATCCTACTTTATGTGAAGGTTACACTAATAATGCTGAGAGGACTAGGTATAGAAATCTAGTTCTACCAAAAGTTAAAAAAGAAATTGGTAGAAGGTCTCACATTTATTGTGCTCATTATTATTTTAATAAATTACCAAATAACAAGAAAATAATTCCAATTGTAAATAACAGAATTGTTAAAAAAGCCTTAAAAGAAGCCACAAAAAATTTTGAGTTTATATTATAGAAACGAAAATGAGTCAGAATCAAAGATTATATTGTAAGCATTGAGACTATTTTCTATTGTAATTTGCAAAAACTATTTTTGATTTAGTGTTTTTTTTTTAGTATGTAAGCTTTAATGACCTAATTTAGTTCTAAGGTAGTTTTAAGCCAGACTGCGGACAGACTTATGTCTCTGCAGCGGTATGCAAATTTTATAATTGTTAATTTGCATATTTGTATTCTATTTTCTGGATAAATAAATAAAAAATAAATAAATAAAAAAAATTATAACGAAAATCAACAAAGACGTAGCTTAAAAATTTAATAAAAATCAATTAGTAGCTTGCATTTATAAGTTTCCAGAGTATACAGTACATTTAAAATAAATATAATATTGTATAGAGTCTTTTCGATACTTTTTCCACGTTGGAAATTTTTGTTTGTCCAAAACTCCGGTCCTGAAAGGACCTTTTCGTCACACACAACAATGCTAAACACCACACCGAGACTCAGTGCATTAGCGGTGCCCAGTGGGAGAGCCCTTACGCCTTAGCAGGAGGGCCCGTTAACACCGACGTCGACGACGATACACAGAGAGCACGGTCGAGGCTGGGACACTGGTCGACCCTAAGCGTCACTTATTTTTTCAAAGGGGATTCACTGAAACATCACTGTAATTAATTTTTAATAATATATAGATCTTATAAACTAAGTCCTTATTGCTTCTTTCTAATATTAATGCAACCAACCAGTTCTTAAAGTTAGGTATAGTAAAACTTTCCAAAGAAATTGAGCAATAAGAAGGAATGGAATCACAGACGGCTTAAAAGAATTAGAAGGAACTGGGGTAGGAGTGTACGGGACAGGAACCACAATTTAACATTAAGAAATAAATATAGAAATAGCTAGACTAAAATCTCAAATTTACCTGCCAAGAAGTCTTTTGCAGCTATTTCCTGAAAAACGTTCAATTGCTTTAGTAAAAGAAACAATATACTTGAGTGAATTCAACATGCAGGTAAATAATTGTTCACGTGTAACTAAACATACGCCACTGGTAGGCGTCACGGCGTACAACGCGCCACGACGGAATGAATTATAGCCTTGCTCGACATCCGACACTCCATTTACAGATCATTCTGGTGAGCCACTGCCCGTTTGGCCACTTCATCTTCCGCCAACATTGTAAGCACGTCGTTAATGCCTCGTCAATTGCCCTCCTGCTAAACGTCTTGATAACACACCATTTGTAAACTTTATTGGTTTATTTATTAGTTCTAGTTTCCCAGTGGTTCCCCATTTTTCAAACCTATCAATTATGTATCCAAGTCCTGGACCAGAGTAGATATAATTAATTATTTCATTGCCAAAATATGGAATTTAGTACCGATCTTTGTAGTTTATTGATTGGAAAATTTGTTGTAGGTACTTTTAACTATATTTTTTTATTTAACTACTTAATTGTCTTCTTAATAATGACATTTGTTAATGTTTTTCATGTGAGAAGCGATTTTTTATTATTAATTTGCGATAAAATCAATTGACGATAAGTTAACGGTTTTTGCTGATTATTTTGATTTTATATCCGACGAAGCCATCTTACCCCCCCTATTTGGACAGACACTTCTTCAACTCTAAATAAAGCGTTTGAGATGATTTTAAATAACACAGAATTTAAAATATGTTTTCCAAGTTGATATTGATTCAAAAAAAGCCTTAGAAATTACGTTTTTTAGATTAGTAAGTTCCCTAATCTATAATGTTTTTATGTTTTTATTTATATACATTTGAAAAGTATGTAATGTTTCTACATTACTTCCCTCTTTTTCGTGTATAACGATTGTATTTAAATAAAGGGATATAGACTATTCGAAATGCCATTAGTTGATTGAAATTGATTTCGATGTGTATCTATAAACAGAACCGAAATATTCATACAATTATGATAATGACTTATTTGAATTTACTTCACTACTGCGGGTTTGATATTTACTATTACTTTATTTTCTGGATGGTATTTTACAAATACTTTGAGTGCTCTTTTAAAATTGGACCAGCAAAAAAAGCCAACGAAGAAGACAAAGATTAGCAAGAAATTAAAGGATTTTCACGATAAAAAGACGATGATGTCATTTTTAGTTACTTTCCTGCTTATCAGGATAAATATTAATTTACCAGCCGTAAATACAAATTATCCTTAACAGCCAGGGCAATTTACAGCTAACGGGTTGGCAAAACTTCAAGACGTTGTCAGATCAACTAGTAAAATACCCCAGTTTGTTTTGACCTTTATCGACATTCGATCATCGTCTAATATTTTAGTTTTTTTGGTGCTTTGAAATTCATTGTTTCTTTGACATTGAAAAAACAGTTATTTTCATAACTAATTATTCAGGCAAATCTGCAGTGTGTAGTTCATAAAATGCCAAAGCAGCTGAACAGTAAATGTCCAGAGATAATAACATCTTTGTTAAGCTATTTTGAACGAGAATGACGAAATGGGTCCCGCTTCTCCCGCTTACTGCTGTAAGACTCATAAGTAATAGTATTTGTATTCATTACTATTAATGATTGAATGTTTTTAATATTTAAGTAAATGAAAAAACTACAGCTTGACAACATCACAATATTTTGTTTTGCAGCGTCATCATCTTTTTATCGTAAATAAACTATATATACAAAAAAATACAAAAATTTGCAAAATACAAAAAATGAAGTCCATTGCAAGCGATAGATACAGAAAATATTGCAATGTAATGACAGGAATGCTGTCAAAGCTGTGGTAAATTTGCTAGCTGAGCTCAGTTTACTCACTGGGCAATTGTAGCTGATGGAATTGAGCGACAAATACCTGGGCAGATTGGAGAACTACTCTGCACAGACAGTGAGTCAGTGAGAAAGCCTGGAAAATGTACGGCTTTTTCTCACACTAGGCGACGAAAAGAAAGTGAGGAAGAACTATATGAAAAATTCATCCTCCAAACTGGTGGACTTCATTAAAAGTATTGGACTGGGAAAAGTGATCATAAAAGATCTGAAAATATTGCGGTCGATCAAGCTAATAATATCTGAAAAAACCAAACGTTAAGCAGTAGAAGGAACTGGGATAGGAGTGTTCGGGGCAGGAACCAAACACTCTAAAAGCTTGGGAAAACCCCAAGTATCTTTCAAGCAAAAATCCACGCCATAAGAAAGTGCGCCCAGTTCAATATTGATAAAGGATACAGAAGACAAAGGATTATCATAATGTCGGATCTAGTCAAGCAGCCATTAAAGCACTGAGCTCTTGTGTAATCATTTCCAAAATGGTGTGGGAATGCCTAGACAAACTCAATGAACTAGGCGAGAGCAATATAGTCATCTTACTATGGATTTCACAACACACTGAAATAGAAGGAAATGAAATAGCAGATGAACTAGCAAAGAGGGGGACTGAAATACCTTTCTGGGGGCCTGAACCCTTTTGAGGAATCAGCTCCAATGTAATATTGGAAGAAATAGGTAAAGTCGAGAGAAAGAGATCTGACCATTGGAAAGATCTAGTAGTGCTTATACAATCAAAGACTCTTCTGGGTGACTACAACCTGTTGAGATCAAATGAATGCATAAGTCAAAGTAAAACTGAGCGAAGAGTTTTAACAGGGATCCTAACGGGACAATGTCGCCTGAATGGGCACCTGAAAAAGCTCAAAATGGTGGAGGAAGAAGAATGCAGATTTTATGGCATGGAAGAGGAAATCTCCATCCACGTACTTTCCAACTGCACAGCACTTCAAAATCCTCGAGCACAGCACCTGGGAGATTACTGGATAGGAGAGTTGAAACCTGCAGACATCCTAAAATTCCTCCGGGAAATAGGACTGAAGGAGCTACTAGTTTCTGAGACTCTCATCATAAACTAAGTAGAAGTAAGGAGGCACAATAGATCTTTTAGGTCTCAGTGAATGTCACCCCGAAATACATACATACATAAGTGAGATCTAAGCTACCTCTTCCACTGGAAGAGGAAGGCAAATTGTTATTAACCGCTTTATATCGGACTCATCCATAATTTTTGCTAATTCTTCTGATGAAGTGTGCTTTTCAAGCTTATATTCCATTCTACCCTGTATAGATTCACTATGAAAGGTGATTTCCCAAAAAGTTTACGTATAGCCCTGTGAGTATCCAATTAAAAAGATTCTCAACAGAGTAAATCCGTTTCAAATTAGAGATAACTCCTACGTAATCCCAGGTTTAACAACGCATCGGCTGCCTTGTATCCAGACGTAATGCCATCTTTCTCTATCATCCTCGGTAATATCTACCTGACGGTTG
>CAJUYI010000324.1:0-37041 GCA_910591695.1 Galerucella pusilla
TAACAATTTATCTATTCGTACTTATTAATAATTATTTTTACTCACGTCGATCATAATCAATATAAACGAAATCATAAAGAAAAAACCCTCAATCGATAGGAAAATCAACAGTATTGTTGTTAAACGAGAAACATTTTTGTGTAACCTAAAAATATACATCAAAATTATTTCAAATGCTTCAGACACCTTTTGAAGTAGAACCACAGTATAAGAAAGAACCAGTAGTATAACTCTTATAAATTTCATTCATAAATTGCCAGAGCATTTGATGACCGTGAACGGATCACTTTAAGATTCATTTTACCATAGGCGTAGGTGGCATAAGTTATAAAATGACTTGAACGTGTTAAATGTTTTTTCTTAAATATTGTGGAACAGTACACTGATGAGTGAATAAAACAATAGTCTTTTACAAAATATTTATTGGTTTTTCCATATCACAATTTTCATTTTGTTATGATTTTTAAAATTTTTATTGACAAATTTTAATGTGTAATATAGTCGTACCCTGAAGAAAAGTTTCATTAAATATTTTATTGGAAAATCAACACAAGGATTTACAAACTCTGTTGTTTGACTAATATTTATTAGTGATTCAAGAATATTATCTTCCGTAGCAACTTTCTCAAAAGTCATTGGGAATAATGTTTCTAATAATGATATGTATTTTACAAAATTTTCATGCGGCATATTCAAGTTTTCAAAAGTATCCGTATTCGAGTTTCATAAGCTCTAAGGTAACAGTATAAAGACGAATCGTCTAAATTCTGATATGCTTGTGAATACGTCTCACATACGCTGCATGTATGAATTTCCGAACATTTTTCAATGAAATAACCACAAAAGTAGCGAACAAAATTATTTTCCAATAAATAATTTGTCTAAAAGTCTTTAGGCATTGCAGTATTTGATGAAAGGAATATTGTTGGAATAGCCTTTTTTAAAAGAAGTTTTCTTTTATGAGGTTGCATAATCATGTCTGGTTAAAAATGAGCACCACATAAGCGATGACTACTATTGTATAGAGTTTATAGTTTTGGCATCAAGTCAGGCCAATCTCATGCTTCGAGCCAAACTTTAGCTTAGAAACATAAACAACAAATTAAATCAATGCATGAAACTAAGGCTCATAAATGTAATATGAAGATCAAATAATAAAGTATTATACTAACAGTTTCATACTTTTCTGAATCCTTTGGAAAAAGGTATAATTTTCCATCACAATTGTAATATTTATTGTTACATCCACGAACTACACTCACAATACCCGTTTTCTTCTTTTTAATGGTATCCATTGCAAAAAAAATGCTTATAAACTATAAAAATAATACCGAAAACCCGTGAAAATATAAGCTGTAATAAATAATTCCATTCGCAAATCATCACTGGCACTTTAGTTGGATCGCAGCACAGCACTGGCCGCCGGATGAGATACTCATCCGAACAAGTTGTAGGTCACAGAGAGCTCGGGCTCGGCGTGGCTCGGCAGTGTAACGTCACGAGATAACATACTGGTTCGTTCCTATACTTTGGTAGAACCATCCTTTTCCCTAATTTTTTGGTAAGCAGTTAAATAAATTTGCAAATTAAAATGGATTTCGTAGTCTACAAATGTGTTTGGGATAGGTATACATTGGCTGCAGCCATAGAGTAATAAATATTTATTACTCTAAGGCTGCAGCTAAGGCAGATGATTAGGTATACGTGCTGTGGTATTAGCATACAAATAAAAGGTCAAATGAAAATGAATGTTAGATAATAGTTATTTTTGTATCTAGTTCGCGAAATGCTACTTTGGTGATCAAGAACTGATTTTTTTTAACGAGGAGCAGCCGAGTTAAAAAAAAATAGTCGAGATCACCAAAGTATTTCGCGCATGAGATGCAAACAAAATTTTTTCTACAAACCTCAAAAATATTGTTCTAAAATAAGTAACATGCTTAGCTTAATATGAAAAATAGTATTGAACTGGCTTAAACTGTTTTTTCCAAATCAAGTAATTACTATAATTACTATGGAAATAACGTATAAAAATCCCCTATACATTAATATATACACATATATATACATAATATATATACATTAATAAACATTTTCCGCAAGTGTTAGGTACAATAGTTTTTCTACGAGCGTGAGGGTAGTCAACAGAACTAAGCAAAAGTTAAGATATTTTTATCTGATTATGGAGTCTATTCTGTACCTAACCCTTTAAAATTTAATCGCCTATTAAAAATAAGTTTTTAACGGGCCTTTAAAAATTTGTTGTTGAAATGCTATTCTGCAAGTATACATATTAGAGGACTCTTAAAATTTATATGTTTCAAAGGGTTCCTTTAAAATTTCGTGTAGAGTATCTGGCAACAGCGCATTTGTCATTTAATAGCTAATCTTTGATAATAAAGAAGGGAGAGTTATTGAAGATAGAAGAAAAACATAATAATATGTATTTGATGGTTAACCACAAATCACTCCGCACATACTGTTTTTGGTTTCTTGCATGCAATTGGTATATGCTATACAGGGTGTTTTCGAATGACACTTAAAACGTTTGTATAACATCCCATCTCTTGTAATTTGTTGGCTGCTTAGTGAAAAATTATGTTTGAATGGGATATAATTTAACTTTGTAATTATCTTATTTTTTATTGTCATTAATTCTTTTGTGAATAAAATCTCAAGTTTGGGAAAGTATATTCAACAATCTCCTCCCAACGTTTTAGATGCAAATTAGTTCCTGTTACATATTCTAACCACTAACCATTACTAGTTTGGTAGTTATTAAAAAAATACATGAAAAATATTTTTTCCATTTTTTTTGGTAGAAAGTGATCTTACAAACATTAAATATCTTGAAAACTACAAATTTTTTGATATGTGAAGGTTATGCGTTTTTCACGTGGAAACCATCGAGGAATACACAATAAAATAAAAATAGCTTCAAATGCCAGTGGCGTAAAAAATGGGAGGGGAAAGATAATATATTCTTCGAAATGTACACCACTGGATCAAGAATTGTAACATGTTTTCCTTGAAAATATGCCCTTTTGCATTTAAAAACAACATGCCAAATGTCAAATCAATTTATTCATCCATTTTAAAGTTATAAAATTGAAACATTTAAATTTTTTTGAACTGCAGCACCCAGTATATCTAAGAGTAAATAGTCTAGAGCTAGACCACTTAATCCTTAAGCACTTTGTCCATTTTTACGAGAGGTATCTACATGCAAACGTTGTGTCATTTGAAAACACCCTGTATTATAGTTATAATGTTATAAAAAATGTCACGGGCGCCGAGAACGACTGAAAAACAATAAAGTTTTTTCACATTTCTCTTGACACTTCCTCGGAAAAGGGAAATACTTTTAACTAAATTGGTAGGTATTTGAAAGGAATCACTCAAGTCCCCGATACTTTTTTGGTGTAATCTTAAATATGCCCAAGAATAATATATTGTTAAATTATTTCAAATATAACCTAACAATGTTTCTTACTTCTTGTGGTTTGCAATTAATTCTTCAATAAAGGCTTCACCAGAAACATCTAGATACGCCATTTTTGTTACCGTTATTATTTAAAGGCACACTTTAACATCCCTTTAAAAATAATAGTCTTAACAGGCTATTTTAAAGGAATCCTTTAAAATTTTAAGGGAAATGTAGTTAGCGAATACCGATTTAATTTTAGCGCCGGTTAAATTTTTAACGGCCTCTAACTTTTAAAGGAAGAGTTACAGAATAGGCCCCTATAAGTGCTTATAGTTTATTTAAAAACATTTTTTATTAGATTATTGATGAAGAAAACATAAAGTAGAATATTATTAACAATAATAGTTACATGTCAAAATCTAATAAGTACCTAATTATTTATATTATAATTTATTGTAAAAGTACAATTATTTGCATTACTTAAATTTATAGCAGATGCTAGTTGCTTGTTGAATGGCTGTAATTTTGGATCTGTTGCTCTTTGCTGTTCTCAGTCGAGAGTAGTTCATTTCGCAACTACCATAATATACCGGCTTATTATTAATTTGATATATTGAGGTGGAAATTTATTTCCACACGGTGCGGGAAAATTAATTTTCCACACTAAAATGTGCGTGGCAAATTCAATTCGCTCGTAGAAAAACTTTATTTTTCATTCAATAGATTCTCATACTATTTCAACCACTGTTCAACACAGTCTACTTATGACGGATATGTCAAACAGCAAGCGGTAATTATAATGAATTTCTAGGAAATTTATTTTATACATATCTTGTAGAATCTTACTTTTTGATTTGTAGATGGTGAATAACAGTTTTCTTTAGAGTATCTCGTACAACTTTTTGATAAAACTCGTTGTCCCTACTAATACTATCGTTCTGAAAATTCTTGAGGTTTTCAACGCCCTTAATTATCAACATAAATTGTATTTTAATATGTGATACGAAGTAAATCCATATATTTAGCATAATTGAAAGAAGCCACAAAGTTCCCAACGCATAAGAGACGGTTATCAAGTATTCTAATTTTTTTCCCAAAAGTCCAAAGGTATCAAAACTCAAAACTCTGTAATTATTGTCAAGCAAAATGATCGAAGCAGAAAGTGTACTGATTTGTAGAAATATCATCCAAATTTTTGAATAAAACGCTGTATCTTTATTTTCTTTTGCAATTCTGTTTTTCAATTGTTGGTCACAGTATTTATTTGTATAACAGTATTCATAGACGGCATTAAAATAGTCAACTTTATAAACCTGTATTAGAATATTGTTTATAATAAGCTAAAAATCAAAAAGGAATTAATATAATTTATCTACGAGCACCTTTGAAATTAGGCATTTAAGAAACAAAAAAAATGTGTGAAATCACTATTTTACATAGTTAAAAAGCGTGCGTAAACGAACAACGCTTTTTATATGGGACTTTCATTATAACACCCAAACGCGAGCGTAAATGACCAATGGGGTTTTCATTTTAACACTCTACGTGATTATCTAGTTGCCTTGAATTTAGTCGGTTGTTGTATAAACATTTGTGCTGACAGTAGATTTGACAGAAGTGTCAAACATAGTGGAAAATATTTGTAACTTTAAAAAAAGACAAATTACCCAATATTATAATCAGTAATTTAAATAATTGTCCACATTTTACTGCATTAAATATTAATTTAAATAATTAGAATTCGTTGTGTATTTATTAGTTTATAGAATATTCATTTTTATGTTTTTTAACCCCTTCAGAGCACATTTTTTTTTTATTTTTTCTTCATGTGCTCGTAGATAAACTTTTGTATGACACTTGTATGTGAAGTACTTTTGCGCACTCGTTGCGAAAAAGGCACTCGCTACGCTCGTTCCTTGCATTTTCGCAACTCGTGTGCAAAAGTATAACTTCATGCATAAATAACTAATTTTATGAAAGTTACAGAAAATTCGATATAGTACCTGTACTTGTACCTACGGTTTTTGGACAATATTAGCATGATTATTATGTTCACTTGTCAAAATCTGACATTTTGGTGGTTTTAACCAATAGCAATACATTATTCTAGCCAATCATTCGGTATTATACTGGTAATTCTGCTTCCTCATCGATAATACCTTGTTTACATCGAAACGTCAAAATTTTACTTTGAATTTGTCATTATTGACAACTAAAAGTGCTTCGAAGTTTATTGAAAAATGAACACAAACCGATTGAGTGCCATCACCCAAGAGAATATTGAACATTCAGGTAATACAAAATTTTAAATTGTCGAAAAAAATAATCTTTCCAATTAATACAACTCGCTCTTCAAATTTTATCATGAAAATAAAAAATTATGTGATAAATTAACTCCAATGTTAAAATGGAAAAAAAAAGGTGCATCCTTTTTTATCGCGATAAAAACTCCTCTTCCTCAATATCTAGTAAACGGAAGTCACTTTTACACAATGACAATGAGTCGCAAGTTTGGTTACTTATAACTTAAGTTGTTCATCCATATATTCTGTCGTTAATTTATCTTGCCAAAAAACACTCGAGCTTTTCTTTTATCAGATAAATTTCTCTTTAACTTAAAGTTTTTCCAATCACTAAATTTGCTCGAAAAACTGACATGTCAGTTTTTCTCGTAAAATTAGTGATTGGCAAAACTGTTTCGTTGCAAAGAGAAATTTATCCGATAAAAAAAAGCTCTTGTGTTTTTACTGTTGATAAAATTTGAAGAGCGAGTTGTATTACCTTTGAAAATTCCACACTTGTGATTTTTAACCAATCAGAACGTGTATTTCTGTCAGATCACCATAGCAACGGATGAATTTTATCGGAAATTTTTTCCTGGGGCTCTATTCTCGACCTCATGTGAAAAGATTCACATGTGAAATTATTCCACTACTTATTTTCACATGCTTGTTTGAAACGGTATTCTCGGTGATAGTGGAATGTATTTTCCAATGGATATGGTCTTGATACGTATGTCTAATATTAAATAAATATTGACCAATCATGTTTTATCATTTTGGAGTGATTGTGTTGAGATCCCTGGGCTAAATTGACATCGACATCAATACTAAAGAATTATGGCGGATCAAGTTTTAGTTTCAAAAAATAGAAGGAAAACTGGACATGTCTCTGATACACAAAAAAACATGCTCATTACTTTTATTGAAAATGACCCACAATTGCGAACTGGGAAATTTACAAATAGTTTCACATATAAAGAGTCACAAGAACGATGGAAGTTTATTCATTTCCAATGGTATTACCGATTTCCTTGACGGTGGCTCTAAAATGGCTTCAAGATCTGCTGGCAGTTCAAGCACTACCTCTTTTGACAATCTAAATAACTTTATAAACTGATTATCACTTAGGTTTATGAAAGGATCTCCTGCTATGTCTTTCCACCTTGACCAAAAGTCTCTAGGTGGATTATTTTCCAACATCTCCACCTCTTCCAAAACTTCCAAATGATAAAGTAGAATAGCTTCCTCCATTAGAAGTTTTAAAACAAAACAAAACGCCAAAGATTGAAAAACACAAGATGTGCTACTGCTGAGAAAGTCACTTTGGTTTGGATCTTTGTATGAATGTATGAATATTCTTTGGTTATGTTTATTGTGTGTAAAATAATAATGACAGTCATAATGACATAATTATATTCACATTGGCATTTACCATGTGAAAATATTCGTAGACTTTTTTTTTTTTTTTTTTTTATTTCAAAAAAAAACATTTATTTACCCCGCATCAACTTCTATGAGTTATTAGCGGGGGAGACAATACAATTTTATAGTAATAGTAACAATTTTACAATTTCAGGTATAAATAATTATAAGTAGCAGTTTTTCTAAATTTTTGATTTTAGTTTAATGTCTTTTAGATAGCCAAGAACTTCATTTTCATTTGATGAAAGTATACTTTTTAGGTTGGAACTTAATTTGTAAGTTTTTCTTGCTGTGTCATACATTGGACACACAAAACAGTCTAACCTATAGAAGTGAAAGTCTAATAGGATTACCTAGAATGAAAAAATGAGGTGTCAAACCCATCCACCTGAAGCGCTAGTTGCAATTGAGTTGACGAAATAGGCAAGGCAGCCGAGGCCGAAAAACAGACTGAGGGAAGAAGAATTTTAGCGATCGCAGTGGATGGGTTCAGAACTATTTCATAGTGTTTTTTTAATGGAAGTTTGTTTTTTGAATGACTAATGCTCGATTTCACTAACCATTTCCTAGTCAGGTAATACGAAACGAATTTAGGAATTCCTAAATGCAATTTACATTTTACCACGCGCTAAGTAATGCCTAAGAGTGATAACAATACGTATTTCCCATCACTTTTTGATCAATCCTGAAAGGATTGTAGGAACAACTTTGAGAGTGAGGCCCTTTTTGGTCCCAATAACAATATATTGTGGTTCAATATATCTGTTGCAAACTTTGAAGGATTTACTGGATTTATAAATCTGTTCAGCGCTCAATTCCTTTAGTTTTCAATTGCGAATAAAGGCAACCCATCCATTCAACAACAAAGGGTCATGTTTGGGAAACCTATGTCGTTTTGATGTAATGTCTGTACTCCCAGGAACGCAACACTTCTCACCAACCATTATAAATATTATGAATTATCACACTTGATAAGATACAGTACCTAATTAAAACACAAATAACAGCAGCAAATCGCAAAAAGGAACAATCTATAAAAGACAATGGTGACAACCATGTGACAACAACTATACTATATGACAGCTTTGATATATGATAGCTTTTAAAATATTTTCTTCTTTTCGTGCTAAATGCCTCAGCTACCAGGTTTGTTTCGACAACTCAATTCCAACTAGCGCTTCAGGTGGATGGGTTTGAAACCTCATTTTTGTATTCAAGGTCATCCTATAAACTTTCACTTCTATAGGTTAGACTGTTTTGTGATTGGACATTCCAGTAAGATGTGTTTCACTGTGATCACTGTGTGACAATTTTGACAGGTGGGTGCGGGTTCTTTTTTCATGAGGTGTTGGTGTGTTAAGTGTGTGTGCCCGATACGCAGTCTATTCAGTATAACTTGGTCTCTTCTTTTGTAGGAAGTAGGGAGAACTGTTGTAATTTGTGGTTTGATTTCTTTTAATTTGTCATTTGTTTTATGCCAAATAGACTGCCATTGTTGATCTATCAACGTTTTGATTGGTGTTTTGTGATCTATATGTGGATATTTTTCTAGCATAGGTGCGTTTATAGTTGGATATTGACAAGCTAGGCGGTCAACTTCTTCATTCCCTGATATTGCCATATGTGACGGTACCCATAGTAAGGATATATTCTTACCATTTTGTTGTAATTCGTACAGTTTTGTCCTGATTTGTTGTTGAATGGGATGTGTTGGATACAATTCCTTCAAATTTGACAGTGCGCTTAAAGAATCAGAGATTATTAAAAATGAACTACTATCGTTTTCTATGCATAATTTAAGAGCTTCTAATATAGCAACTGTCTCTCCTGTGTAAATACTGCAATTTTGTGGTAATCGAATGACAAATCTGTTGTTTTCACAAATATATGCTGCTGTGTTCCTTGTTTCTGTTTTCGAGGCATCGGTAAAAATAAGAGAGGTGTTAGGAAATTTGGATATTATATGTTTGAAGGATTGCTGAATTATGGATGGAAGGGTGGAAGTTTTTTGGTACTTTGTTAGGGACGTGTTTATGTACGGTAACTCAATTAACCACGGAGGAGTTTCTATTTTGGTGGTTAATGAACGATTAAGTTCTTTGATATTAAACCCCAATCGTTTAATTCTTTCATGAAAAGGTGATTTTTTGATTGATTTACGCTCATAGAATGAACTCACGTGGTTTTTAAAGACGGAAGGGTAAGATAGGTTATGGGGATTTGCAGATATTCGGGCGGCATAATTTAATGAGAGGAGTTGGCGTCGTAGGTATAAGGGTGCTTCAGATGCCAGGGCTTGAATGCTGGATATTGGACTACTTCTAAAGGCACCTAGTGATGAACGTAATGCTGTAGATTGAATTACATCCAGTTTTTTCAAAGATGTTTTATTTGCAGTTTCATAACAGATAGCACCATAGTCTAGCTTACTCCTTATCAGTGACTTATATAAATTAAGTAGGATTGCTGTATCTGCACCCCACGTGGTATGAGATAAAACTTTGATTAAATTTATTCTTGGTTGACATGATTTCTGCAAATATGTTATGTGGGGTTCCCAGTTTAATTTTTGATCAAAAATAAGACCCAAGAAATTTGTTTTGTCTGCATTAGATATAGGAATATTATGTAAATACAAATTTAAATCTAGTTCGCATTTACTTTTACTGAAAATCATGTAGTGTGTTTTTTCAGTGGAGAATGAAAATCCAGTTTGAAGAGTCCAATATTCCAATGTATTCAAAACATTTTGTAAAAGTTGTTGGGCTAAAGCAAGATTTTGACTTTTAGTATAAACAACAAGATCATCTGCATAAAGACTTACTTTAACAGGGCTCCTTAATTGATTTACGACACTGTTTATTGCGATTAAAAACAGAGTGGGACTTAAAGTGGATCCTTGAGGTGTTCCGTTTTGGAGCATTCGAGTAGAAGAGAGTTGACCATTTACTTTTTGTGTGAAAATATTCACGTGGTTCTGTGGAGAATACCGAATTATACTGGAATTACACTGGAAATTTTTTTGACGTTTATAATGACAGAATATTTTTTTGACAATCTAATTTTTATTTGTTTACATAATTAATTTCAAAAAGCTTAAATGTTTTCTAAATTCATGGACCATTATGATTGATGTTTATATTAAAAACGCAATTATTGTATACTATGGCAGGTTGATTCGAAGTTGCTTGCTCTTGATTTAGAGATTCTTGGACTGTCTTTGCAGAAGTTGAAGCAGACCTCATTACGTCAATTCTATCCTGATGATGGCCCAAGTCAATTTGCTGATAAAGTTTTATGAAGTGACTGCTACCATGCCCTGTTATTTTAATTAATTACTGTTCTCCAATTCCCGTTTTGGCTAGAGTTGAAACAGCAGTGGCCCTCGCAGAATTATTTGTTATCTTGATCTTGTTGACATCGATTCCAATCACTGATGCCGCCGATTTGAACTAGGAAGATATTGTATTTTATCCAACCGGGCTGTTCTTGTACCAACCTTTGGAATTGGGGTGGTGCCAGTGGATTTGGAGCTAAAAATAAACTATTCGTTTTGATAAGTTGGTCTCGCTTGCTTATTAGTTTTTTGAACAGTCTTACTGGGCATAATTCTTCATTGACTGTATTTGGTACAAACCACTTACTGTCGGCCATTCTTTTTGAACCGCCTTGACTGGTCTAGGAGAAAACCGGGTTATACTCAATGCGTCCTGTTGGTTTCCCTTGATTGTCAATTTCCTCCACAAAATATACTATTGTTGCTGCCGCTCCTTCATTTCCTCTTCAGGCCAATTCATGAGCAGCAATGTGAAAGAACTTTCTTTGCAATCCTTCCGGAGTGTTTTCGTCCCAAAGCTCAATAATCTTTATCAATTCGTCTGCTGATAGTGCGGATGAACTTGCCTTTCTCTTGGTTGGATCTATTTGTAGCTTCCGACGCTTAGCATTTTTTGCAGCTCTTGCGTTGACAAATTCTATGTTAGAGAATGGATTAAATTTGCGATTATACCTTTAGAAAAAATATTCCTGCAACTGCTTAGCTGTAGAATTCCATAGAACTTTGATAACACTCTCCTTGTAGTCTTCGGAGTTCTTTTTTCGCATGTTGAAGGCATAGTCTTCAAGTATGAGCGCCAGTTCTTCCACAGGTATATCCGCTGTCGAAATCATACGCTTTTTCTGTGCAAAAGTTTATAAACTGCTTCCATACACTTGCCTTCGATTTCCTAGTATTCGCTGGTGTCAACTGCTCAATATTCTGGCGAATATTTTCTTTACTTTCTTGACCGAAACGAGACATTTTTCTACGTCGTGCTGTTTTGACAAATTTTTGACAGAAATAATTTCTAGTTTAGAGCACAGAGTACACCATCTAACAA
Source organism: Galerucella pusilla (assembly GCA_910591695.1). Lineage (NCBI taxonomy): Eukaryota > Metazoa > Arthropoda > Insecta > Coleoptera > Chrysomelidae > Galerucella > Galerucella pusilla. The sequence goes on from CAJUYI010000324.1 coordinate 11,511, forward strand.
GAGGCGAAAAAAAGTAGTTTTCGTGATCGCAAATTTGTGTGCACATGCGTGAATTAATTAGTTTACCTGTCAATGTCAAGCCATCACTTCCGTACATTCTCCTCAGTTCACCGTGTATTATTTTAAGATTAGGTTGAAAATGAGCTACTTCTCATTACACACATGAGATTAATAATAAAGTGTTCTTATGTTGGTAGTTAAAAAAATATTCTATAGACGTAATTGGGAGGGATGTTCATCAACACTACTATTTTTCTTAGTGTAGTGTTACTTTTCTCAGTGTATCAGGTAGTTTATGTGTCAATGCCTCTACGTATTTCCGCTCAAAATCGTGTTAGTCCGACTTCAAAGGAACCGACAAAGCTTTTGTCTCTTGTTAGATGGTGTACTCTGTGGTTTAGAGTTTCACTGAGTTGCTATGGTAACTGAATAATCAAGTTGACAAAACCTTTTTTGCAAGAACTTGATAAAGACGAAAATTGATGTTGTTGGATACACATTTGGTGTGGAATTTTCTTACCGAATACCACACGAGGTCAAATTAAATCCGGAAATTTTTTGACCTCTAGTGGTATTACTAGTGAAAAGAGTGAGTAATTTGTGATAAAAAGTAAAGGTCAAAGTATGTATTCACAACGGGTAAAGGCGGATTCATGCAACGTTCATTATCATTACATTTTCATTATATTATAACTACATTTACATCAGAAAAAGTTGATTACTATAGTTTCCTATATGATGTTCATGCAACCACATTATTGAATTTCAATTACACTATTGCATTAAGAAGTTGGTCTACTTTCAACTATAAATTATAATTACATTATACTTTTAGTGAAAACCATAGAAAAATATAATAGAATGTCTATGTCTATGGTAAAAACTATGAAATCGCATGCGCCAAAAATATTACAGCTGTCATTACGAGGTCTCCTTATATTTCGAGCAGCCACTAATACTTTCAAAAGTAGTGAAACTGATATATTCCAACATGTTTTTGCTGAGAGAACCTCATAACTTCCAAATAATTGCAATTAACTGACCTAGCACAACCACAAACGATTCAAATAATATGACGTTTATCAATTTGCCAGTCTTGTCAGTTCATAATTAATTCGTTCCATGAACTGGTTTGATTAGGCAGTGATAATGTAATTTAAGTGTAGTTATAATGTAATGAAAATGTAATTATAATGCATGTTGCATGAATCGGCCTTAAGTACGTATATTTATTTACTGGGAATTTAAAGACTTACTGGCATTTGCATGACCATTTTTTGATATTTCGATTGTCCTTCTACATTGAAACAATATATTAAAGTGCTCGTTATTTGCATTACAATGAACGATCTTAACATGAGTTTAAACCATCTATGAAGCAAGAGATCCAAATAAAGTAATTTTCTTAGGTCTATCAACGGATCATCTGAAAAATCACAATGATTAACTCAACTGAAACTGGTCTAAATTTCTTATTTCTCAAATAAAAATTGTGTACAGACTCTTTTCGAGTGATGAATACATAAAACCGAATGAAAAAAAATAATATCCGATATCTCACCATTTTTAGTCATTTGGACTTCGGTAGCGTCCATGTCCGTAGCTCTATTTAATGAAAACTAAATTAATTCCATTCCACTTTAAAATACTACGTTTTTTGATAAATAGAATATTTAAACACTCCTCAATATACATTGTTTTTGACGTAAAAGCAATATTTCATCAATTATTGTAAATATTTATGTGGAATGGCTACTTCAAATAAAATCGTATTATAATAAAGATGTACCTACCTATATTAATTCATTTAAAAAAGTTACTTTGATAAAATACTTTGTGAATGAGAAAAAAGAATGGGAAATTTATTGAAAATTACATTTTTAATATATAAACCATAGATAAAAAAAATACTTATAGCTGGGAAACTGACCCGTGGCGCCCTCTATTTGTACGGGTGGCGCCACCTTGAGAGTCCCCTCAGGACCTCAACACAAATCAGATGGTTGTGAACTTCGCTAACAGCCGAATAAGAAGATTCCTGTAATTTTACAGTTTTTGGCGGCATATTAAAAATTACTGTGATTTTACTTTTATTGCAAAATGCAAAATGACGTTTATGGTCCATTTTTTGATGTTTCATCTCAAGTTACCCAACATTAGATTGATATTACAATAATAACAATCAAATAGTCAAGTATAATTAAATGGAATGACAAAAAATGGACCATATAATGCCTGAAGTGAGAAAAAGCAATAATCATCTAGCTCATATATTTTATTGAATAAAAAAAGTATACCATAAATGGAACGTTTTTTTGCATATTTCAATGACAAACATGAAGAAAAATAAATGTTAGGAATCCAACAACAATGCTGGGAAGTTCAAAGCTGTATGGAAGAATAATTACTTCTGTCACTTTCATTTAATGAAACATGTTTTGTATAAAGATAGAGCTTACCGGGTGCACCTCACATTACAGTCTTTCACAAAACATATTCTCGACTTTGTCTCTTAAAGTAAAAGTCCCTCTATAAACAATAAAAACCAACTGCTGATACTTAACAGTCACACAAATAAGCAAAATAGTTTTTAGAAACGAAAACTGGACAAACTTACGATACACGTCAGGCAGTTGTCAGGTTAGGATCATAGATAACACGTTAGCTCTGTAACAGAATAGAAAGGAAATTTCTTTCTATGCTATGCTTTGCAGTTTTTAATTAAACGTCAAAGTATGTCAAATCTCTTGTTATATTTTCTTTCTTTGTTATATTTTCATATTTTTTGGGTTTTATTTGGTAGGCGAAAATTAGTTGTGTGTCACACATGGAGGAAATGCTTTAGCAGCCCTTAACTATCAGCTGCCCTCACTTCGCTACACTCGCACTCGCGTGCATCTAACAGTCTTGGACTACCAAATCTCATTTTCTGTCCTTGTGACACAATATAAAGGTCAAATGGTACACGAATACATAAAAGAGAAAATTATAAACTCTAATATTTCTAAGCTGAACAGAAAAAAGCATAACCAAGCAATAGATGTACATATCCAGTATATGTGAATGTCTGTTGATAATGACATGATCCTTCCAGAACCATAATATCCGACCTGTCAGTGAAGTCTTTCTGGAATGGTCTATTGTTCCTCATATCGATAGCTTGAGTGCAAAACGTCGTAACCCACCAAATATTGAAAAAAACCGATTTTGGCGCCACTCAAAGCATTGAGTTGACCTTCACATCGAAACCAGAGGTGCTTTCACATACTTACTCCAGAGTTAAAGATTAACTCAGTATCGTTTATTTACTTACTCTAGAAGATGGATCAGCCATTTAGAGTTAACTTTCAAGAGTTTATAAATTGAAAAAATGCTACCCGCAGTTAACTCTGCTATCCGGGAAGAGCTTCATCTCTGACATAAATTACAGGTCAATGAACAAGTTGAAGTATGGAAATTGTCGTTTTTAATAAACATTAAACAGTTCCAACATGTAATTCCGTTCAAAACAAGCACTTCGTTATTCATGCTAAGTAATAAATAAGATAAGAATAAAAACAATGTAATCACACCAATTTAGTTAGGTTAGGTTATGTTATGATTGAACACAAAATCGAAGAGTAAGTTTATGAACACACACTTCGAGTTCATCCATATAAACTACGTGACTTAACTCTCGCGTAACTCTAGATGTAACTGGAGATTTTTTGTTTGTACTGAACAATTGTAGTTATTAGGGGTACGACGTTTTGCACTTGGGCCATTGATATATCGGATAGCATTTTTGTTTCTAAAACTTTTTGGTTAGGAAACACCTTTTATTAAGTTTGGTTGGTAACATTGTATACAGCTTTAAGTTAGTATTGTTTGGTACATGTTTGTACCTGTATCGGTCAAAACAATTAATAATAAAATAGCATACGTAGTTGAAGTGCTTTATTATATCTAAGGAGTGTAGCCTCAATTGACACACATCTATCTAACAGTGAGTTTTTAATTCTTATAATAAATATAGTGTACGTTAAAGCTATAGGTGAATTAGATACTCTTGAAATTATTCTTTATTTCATGTTCTTAGCAAATTTACAATCATTGCAATTGCTTGGTGGCACCATTTGTAAAACTAAAACAAAATTTATGATTATGACAATTCAATGAATTTGAACAATTTGTTCGGTTTTTGTTGCTGGAACAAACTTATATTAATTTAAGAAGATTTCACGTTATGTTATCGGAACAGAGCCTAGCGACATCTAAGGTAACAATTGAATAGCTGAAAATAAGGAAAAATAATTATACCATCCCTGTTCCTAAGACGTCAATCTCTACTCCTTCCATACGCTGCATCAACATCTTCTAACTGCTATATTTTTGAGATCACTCGAGTACATGTCAAAAAATGGTCTTGAGGATCGAATAGTGTGCGAATTAAGTCGCATACTGATGATGGAAAAGACTTACCGGCGTTTGTAGGACCATGTTGCAAAATTTCGACTGTCCATCAACATTGCATAAAAATATTATTGTGCTCGTTACGTGCATGAGAATAAAGAATATCAAAAGAGCTTGAAACCATCTTTGTTTCAAGAGATCCAAGTAAAGCAGTTTTTTAGGTCTATCAACGGGTCATCTAAAAAATTATTACAAGAATAAATTTAAATACGATTAGATTTTTGATTGACACTTTTTTTCTGTCGACTCCTCTATTTCATGGAGACAAGAGCTGCTATCCAGTTAACCATTTTGTTTTGTGTTCCAGCTGTTAGAAACACAGATACCTTCCCCTTGACTCCTGTTAAAGTGACAGCACAAAACAATAACCTACGGACATCATGTTTTGTGTATCTATCTAGTCTCCATGTTCTGATTCTTCCGTTGCAAGGTCATCAGTGAGATATATAACAACATCATTCATTTAATGGTCCCTTCCATAGAGAAATATAATATAATGAGAGTTGTCGACCCTGTAGTAACAGTTGGCATCACGTCGATCGAAGCGCACCAGGAAGGGTTGTTGGAACTAATTTTTGAGGGCGGGATATTTAAATTGGTTAGTTGGGATTGTGGGTATGTACATCTCACAATTTATCTAAAAATTGTTTATTATATAATTATTTCATTACAAAAAATTAAAACTTATTTAATTTTTAACAACGAAATGATTATAATTAATAAACAATTTTAAGACACTTAAATTAGATAAATGAGAAATCAACACTAATATAAAATTTTTATTAAACGGCACATAATATAACAAATAATCTACATCTATATTATTATCATCAATTCATCGAACATTTACATATTATTAATCACAAAATAACATAAACTTACAGTATATTTAGGAAAGTTAATCCAATATCACATCCAATTGCACATTAGACAGGAGCAGGTCTGAAACAAAATAAATAAAATGCATTACCTTAAGTTACAATTTGTTAGGTAGATGAGCTTCGTTGAGGCTATCATTATTGTTAGAAAAAATAAGCTTTCGTTTCACAGGCAATAGCTACAGTATTTTCAAAAGCTTGGGTCCCTACTATTATTATGTTCAACTACTTTTGGTAGTAGTGTATGATCTAAGGATTGCAAAGGTAAAACAAATCTAATAATTATTTTTCATAATGAACCTGTATATGCATTATTATTAAAATGATCTTTCTAAAATGTTGTACCTCTGTTCACTTTGATTAATATCAGATGGAAATTTGAAAAATGTTTTATTCTTAACTACAAATTGCCAAGTAGCCAAAAATAGGTATTTACCATGCAATACAATTTTTTGCAATACAACTATGACGTATTATATTTGGTGATGATATTTTAAAGGTTTACTTACTTTCATTTCCTTAATTAGAACTAAAATTCTTAATAAATTTATAAATAAATTAATTTTAAATCCCACTCACCATTTTGTAGAATAATTATTGACACTTTCACTATGACTTTGACAAGCAGAAGCTAGATTCACACCACAATGTATGATTGATTTTGTATATTTTCGTTTTTAATGACTTAAAAGTTGATATACTAGGATATTTCATAATATTTATCGACATAGGAGGATACATAGTGGAGTGAAATGTAATTTATAGTATTTTAAACTATTTTATTCTATTTCCCTTTTGTAAAAAGTCTTGTAGTTCTCACGACCGAAGCGACTCGATGCGCGGGTCAGTTGCGCAGAAACGTTGTGCCTTATACCGCCTATACTTCAATCCGTCTCTTTTATTTTGTCTATGATCCCAGGCACTATATTACAATGCTAGATAAATAAATATATCTTACCGTTTCTGGTCATCCTTACATCCAGTTCGTCCATTGTGTTAGGTTCAAATAAATTACCAAGTAGGCATTTACATTGCTGATTTCAAATAACTATGATTATGATTACCTACCTACTTTAAATTGTGATATTTCCGTAAATACCATACATTATTTTTAATACTGAAGCACCATCATAGTCTTGATTATGGTAACAAATATTTATGAAGGACTATTTAGAGTTAGAAATGATCTAATTTGAGTAAAAGACACTCATCATGCAGATTAAAGTGATTTTTCAATTCCTACAATAAATATAATGTGTATTAATGCTGTATGTGAATTAGATTTTTTTTTTCATTTGCTTTGAAATTCCACAATCATTGTTATTGTTTGGTGGCCCCATTTGTAAAACTGAAACAAAGTTTATGATTATGACATAGACAGGAGTTATGCAACACATCAAGCAGTATGCTTATGTTTTGTTCCGATGCTGGAACAAGCATATTATTTTAGAAGATTTCACGTTATGTTAGGGGAACAAAGCCTAGCGACATCCAAGGTCTCGATTGAATAGTTAAAAATTATAAGGAATTTTAGTTTACTAACTTGTTTCAATAAGTTGCAATCAACGGATATTATGCCGAAAAATTTTACTGCTATAGGATCTGCTGTAATTTGGAGTAGCAACAAAAGAGTCTTTGTATTTGATTTATTCCAGTATATCCAATCTGTGTCACATAATGTGTCATAAAATCCCATCGACTAGAAAAATTAAGATAAAAAAAACGACAGTTTTTTGGTTTAAATACTTACAGAAGAAATTAAACTTTCCCCTCCAACACAAAATTGAAATAAAGTAGGGAAAATAGCTGTAAGTCCAATTATTGCTAGGAAAATAGCAGATTTTCCTTCCTGAAATAATTTATTAAATATTGCTTAGACCGATGGTTGGATGGTGAAGACTATTATTATTGACCGAGCGGAATAAGGTGCGAGGCTTATAAAAAGTCTTCACCACCATGGTGTATATACAATTTTTTCCACTACTAGCCAAATTTAAGACAAACATTAAAAATAATTCACCAACGCACCACGAGAAGCGTTTACTCCGTCGTCTGAAGGAAAAGTACACTGTCAGTTTTCGATATATTATGAACGTACTCGTAATGTCATCAGTCATTTCTGGTTGAGCGCGAATTTTAAGCTAATGGCATTTTTATTTAAATAATTTTATCTTGATATGTAATTTCGAGCAGCAACTATGTTAAAGACAATCTCCTGGGTATACAAAATTATATTGCACAAGTTTTTGTTGAACTACTATCCCTGGATTTTTCAAAATATTTGAATTATTGAATCCAGAGAAATTTAGAGAATTTAGAGAAATTTAACTTCTTAGTTGGCTAGAAGAAGCAATAATTGTCAACTTTACAACAAGTAGTGGAAAAACAATTTTTCAATTACTTTAATTTTTGTAATATTTATTTAGTACAATTCAGGGCTTATGGATCTTAGGATTCCTGCCCGTACCCTATTGTAATAATAATAATAATAATAATAATAATAATACTCACGACGATTATAATCCATATAAAGGAAATCATAAAGAAAAAACCCTGAATTGTTAGGAAAATCATCAGTATTGTTGTTAAATGAGAAACGTATTTGTGTAACCTGAAAATATACATCAAAATTATTTCAAATGCTTTATATAGGTACCTTCTGCAGTTTCAAATGGCAGGGCCGGTATTCTCAACTCGCTCCTCTCACAAGCGAACGATCTCTAAAGGGAGTGATTTGATGGCAGCGATGTGGTATTTGTAGATTCTCATGTACCACTGCACTCGCAAATCTGTATCACGAGCAACTAGCTACGGCAACACCGCGATTTCAACGTATTTTGACATTAATGTCAAGGTAGTTTTTGGTTCTGTGTTTTGAATTTAAATTCAAATGCTTCTTCTAGACCTTCTAGTAGTCCAATATACATAAGATAACTACAATCCCTTATATAATATGATTACAATTATAAATGATTTATATACAATTATAATTTTCAGCAATGCTTCAATAAAAATTGAAGGTTAGAATTGTCTATTTACATGCAAATTATTGACAAATAATATGTCAGTGATGAGAATGCGAGTGAAATAAAGCACTCCTCTTCGCGGGAGCGTTCCCATTGCGAGGAGAGGGCATGAGAATCGAGACAGCGATGAATTTCGATCCCCTCGCATTCAACGACATCGATATCGCTCCAAGCGAGGGCCTGAGAATACCGGCCCAGACCGTTCAATAAGAAGCAATTTTGTTTGCAATGTTGTCAATCTATTTCTCCAAAAGTGCGTCTTGATGTATGTCATTAGCTAAGTGCCGTGACCTGCCACCAGAGCTAAAGAAGCATAACACTGGTCTACAGTGGTATTGTTGCCCTAGATATGAAAATGATTTTGGGTCTATTTATGCCCACAATTCATGAAAATATCAATGATTAAAAGTTTTTTTTGTTGAGCTGTGTAATCAAACAATATACAGGATCTTACTCTTTGATTTGTAGATGGTGAAGAATAGTTTTCTTCAGAGTATCTCGTACAACTTTTTGATAAATCTCGTTGTCCCTGTTAATATTCTTCTGCCGAATATTCTTGAGGTTTTCAAATCGCTTGGTTATCAACATAAATTGAATTTTAAAATGTGATACGTAGTAAGCCCAACTGTTTATCATAATCGATAGCAGCCACAAAGTTCCCATCACGTAAGCCATGGCTAGCAAGTGCGCTAAATGTTCCAAATTTTTTCCCAAGATTCCAAAGGTATCGAAACGCAAAACTCTGAAATCGCTGGTAATTAAAGTGATCATACCCACAGCTCCACTAGTTGGTAAGAATATCATCCACATTTTTGAATGAGAAACTGTCTTTTTGTTTTCCTTTGCGATTTTGTTTTTTAACTGTTGGTCACAGTATTCAGTTGTATAACAGTATTTATAGATCGCATTAAAATGGTCAATTCTTAAAATTTGCACTACAATATTGTTGATAATACACTAAAAATTGATAAGGAATTATTAGATTTCTCCACTTACTTGGGTACTTATTATTTATTTATCAAATTCCGCTATTAAATGTGACACTTTAAGTCACTCCTTGACGTTAGGCAACGTCACATTTTTCATAACCTTCAAATATCAGTTATGAAAAGTAGTTATGTAAAAACTTTACGTAACTGTTTAGGTTTCAACATAGAGATACCACATGAGTTCCAAAGAATAATTTATTAATTAGGTAGGTACCTACTGTCAAAACTGACGATTATTTCTTTATTTAAACTGTACAATTAACCCATAATTTTAATTCAACAGATTTATAAACATTGAAAAAAACATTATATTGAGGACACAGTTATTTAGAGTGAGTCAATTTTATGAGTGAATACTTCATAGTAACAATACTTCTAACACCATTTGAATCCACTTTAATATTACCATTGTAAAGCTTTTATTAAATATTATAAAAGCGCGGAATTAGATAACATTGTACGTAAACACGTTATGAAGAGAGCGACATTGTTTAACTCGCGTAATTTGCAGAATTCGCTAGCGCTCGTTTTGGCAAATATTATTGTGAGTTTTAAGACTTACTGGCGTTTGTATGGCCGTGTTAAAAAATTTCGACTGCCCGTCAACGTTGAAAAAAAAATGTAACAAGCTCGTTATTTGCATTAGAATAAAAAATCTCAACAAAGCTTTGAACCATCTTCGTTTCAATAGATCCAGATAAAGTAAATTCCTTATGTCTATCAACGGATCATCTGAAAAAGCACAATGATATTGTACATGCAATAACGACAAAAATGTTTTAAACCGAATATTTCAGGAAATGAAAAACTCCTAAATGTTTGCAACTTTCTCTACAGATACGTCACAAACCTGAAGATGAAGTTAGCCACTTTCATATTATATGTTTTATGAACCTTGTGACGTTGCAGTTGTGATCAAAATCAGCGCCATATTGTAAAATTGACATTCGACTTCAAATCAGTATCGTTAAGTGTTCATATTTTGTAGGTTAACATAAAATTAGAATATTAAAAATGTATATGCGCCCGTAAAGTAACACATACATTCATTATCAGCTAAATAAACAATAATATTAGATGATTTCTTAAAGGAATTTGAATTCCATGTACAGCTTCGGACTCTATAACGTTTTTAAGAATCTGTCAGCCTTGAATGAGGATAATTTTTCCTTAAACATCTACAAGTTTTTTGTTAGGCATGGTTTTGGATCAAATAAAGCACACAACACACAGATAAACTAGCTAAACGTCTTAAAATATTCAAAAATCAAAAATATTCGACAGTAAACATAACGTCAAATGTCAATAAAAACACGGCTGTGAGCATGAAACGTCGTGTGTAACGACAAATGCCTTGTAACGGTCATTACGAATTGATATAGATAAACCTTAGGACATAAAACAGACGTAAGTCGCCATTTGCAACACCCTAATTATGACTCATTTGTGAAGTTGACGTTGACTGACGTAGATTGTTTATGTAGTTTTTTTGGTGAAAATAAGTTTAAACGAAAGTATTATCAGTAGTAATACCCCTAGGGTCTTGATAATACCGAGATAATTTTGTCATAGAGAATGCTGAAAGCGTGTTTCTTGATAATAGCCCAAGGCCGAGGGCTATTATCTTTGAGGAACACGCTTGAAGGATTCTCTACGACATAATTTTTTACTTAGTGGATATCAAAAAATTGATTGTCAATCTGATGTTTAATAATTTTCAATACAAACTTCATTAGTTTTAATCAAATATAATTCATTTTTATTTAAAACTACAGTTGTGAAAAGTATAATTGGTAAATTAATTGAATCGTTACAAGCAATACCAAATTTTCGCGACATTTTTAATCCAGTTGTCAGTTTGACGTTTAATTAATTTTTAATAAAAAATAAACACCAAACTGAAAACACCACATGTAGGGTATTATCGCTGTAATACAGCGGTGATTGGATGAAATTTGACACATGACTTGGAATTAAGTAATTTTATTGGTTACTATATTCAGTAAAAAATTATCAAAGGTAATACCACGAGTGCTTCAAATTTTATCGATAATTTTTTCTTTTTCACGAAAACTTGTTTATTTGGCAAATATATGAAAACAAACCGATTGATAAAATCACGAGTCCGTTAGGACGAGGGATTTTATCTAAATTCGGTTTGTTTGAATGTTTTTGCCTCAAATAAACAAGTTTGAGTGATGAAAATAAAAAATTATGTGATAAAATTTGAAGAGCGAGTTGTATTTGGGAAGATTATTTTTTTCATAAATTTAAAATTTTGTATTACCTTAATGTTTAATATTCTCTTGGGTGGTGGCACTCACTCAATCGGTTTGTGTTCATTTTTCAATAAACTTCGAAGCACTTTTAGTTGTCAATAATGACAAATTCAAAGTAAAATTTTGACGTTTTGATGTAAACAAGGTTTTATCGATGAGGAAGCAGAATTATCAGTATAATACCGAATGATTGGCTAGAATAATGTATTGCTATTGGTTAAAACCACCAAAATGTCAGATTTTGACAAGTGAAAAAAATAATCAGAAGTATTATCCTATATTCGTATTTTCATTGCTCCTAGACAGCTTATAGTAAAACATAATAATATTATATTATATTTTACATATCCCATACCCTATACAAACAGTACGCCACTGTTAAAACGGAAACGACTATTCGCCTCCTATTTGGACGCAAACTTATTTGGTAAATGCTCCTTCCTGTCTGTTTTGTGTTCTAAGAAGAGATAAGCAAGACCGATTCTGGTTTCTGCGCAAGACATTTGGCAAACTTCACATGGCTTTCTTCTTATGTGAAATGGAATGTGATATCAATACTTTATTTTCGAGCAGCGGGAATCACGAATAACAAACAATAGGGTTTATAAATCAAGGTCTAAATTGATTGTACACTAGATTATGTAAAACGAAATAAAAAAATCTCTCACCATTTTTGCTCATTTTGACATCGACAACGTCCATGTCCATAACGCAATGAAATGGAAACTAAAACTAATTTCAATCTTCATTATTGTGAACTGATAATTTTTCAATAAATAGAATTTATAAACTTAATTAATACACATTGTTTTTTAAATTGAAATAAATTCCCATCGACGATTATTGTAAATATTTATGATAATGAATTACTACTTCAAATAAAATTCTGTTTATTATAAAGATGTTTATTGTTAATGGGTAAAAAAAAGTTACTTTGATAAACTGCTTTGTGAATATGGTTAAAAGGAACGAGTAGAAAATTATTCTTAATTAAAAAAGGTAAAACGTGTCGCGGGACACACGGTAGGAACTTCAGTTCCTTTTAAGCAAAAATTATGTAATACATCTGACGTTAAAGATAAAAAATTTGCATATTCTTCGGTGGTCGAGTAGTAAGCAAACCAGACTCTCACGCGGTAGACCCGGGTTCCATTCCCCGTGAAGAAGTTTTTTTTATTGTTAATTTTATTTTTAAATAATTATTCTGCTTGATATTAATAACGACAACAGGTAGACGTTTGGAATATTTAGCAGAATATTCATTATAGATAATGGTACGGTACCCTTCATGAGGGAGTCCGACTGGCAACATCTACTTATAACAGCATCTTATATTTAAAAAGGGAAACCGTAGCATTATACAAATTGGACATTCAAGAACAGTACGTTTACCACGAAAAAATTAGTGGAAACATAAAATTGAATTGTTAAATTTTCAATTTGAAGTTATATTACAGTTTATAGAAATTTTTATTTTCTAGATTTTTTCTTAAGTGGGTCGTAGAAATAATATGCTGTTCGACTCGTGTGGATTGCCCATATCGCACTTGAACGATTGAGCACTCCGCCTACGGCGTCGTGCTCAAACTTTATCTTCGTGCGATATGGCCATCATATCCACACTAGTTGCGCAAACTACTATTTCTATCAAAATATGCTTTTTTACATTTAAAAACAACCTGCCAAATGTCGAATCAATTTATCCATCCATTTTAAAGTTATCGAATAACATTCAAATTTTCAAAATTTCAACACCCTGTATTTCGAAAAGTAAATGTGCATAGAATTTTAATATAGCGTCGGTGGTTCAGTGGTAGAATGCTCGCCTTCCACGCGGGCGGCCTGGGTTCAATTCCCGGCCAAAGCATATGAATCGCTGCTTCGTAAACGAGAGAGAGACTCAGGAGAGAGCACACGCACGCAAGCAAGGCACATAACGTAGCAACGTAACATAACGTAGCGTAACGTAACGCGTAACGGTCAGATCTTTTGCGTCGCGACCCCCGGTCGCTCAAACATAACCTGACGTAAAGAACTAAAGTTCCAATAAAAACTAAATAAATGAGCGTTTCCATGACATCATTCTGGATCGGTCTATTGTTCCTCAATATTTGTTTTTGACACTTTGTGGTTAGGAAATATCTGATTATGTTTTTTTGGCCAACTTTCCATAGGGCATGTCTACGACAGTTGACAATACCCCTGTGGTGAAACAATAAACACGATGAAACATTATCAATCAACTATTAACCTATAGGTATTATAAATTATTAAATATGCAATATCAACAAATAAGATAACTTTAAAAGTACACTGCGAAGCAAAACCAACCAAACTCAAACACGATCTATGATTATAAATCAGCATAACCTCACTATTAAGTACCACGTGTTCTGAACGCTCTGTTTATTGTTTTACCACAGGGCTGTTGTCAAAATAGTTTATGACGTCAAGTGGACATGCCCTACTGGACATGTCCACTGACCTAAGGATAAACAACCATTTGGGTAGATTTTAGGTTATAAATTGGTCGTTTTGGATTGATTTAATGATCATTTTTATTATAAACAGTCAGATATAGCTTTTAAAATACCTAAGCAATTGAAACAATGTTGAAGAAGGAACCAAATAAAAATTAATGAACTCAAACAATAATATGCAATGAACACTTGTTTATCATCAGATTCATCAAGGCCCATCCCCAATCAATTTATTGGCGAAGTGGCACTTCGGCACGCGAGCTGGGACAATGACGTTTAAACGTAAAGCTACATCCTCAATCAATCTGCTAGTGAAGTGGCACTTCAGCACGCGTGCTGCGAAACGGATACCCATCCTCAATCCTGTCAATTCAGTCTGCCTGAATGTTATCGCACATGCGCATTTCCATTGTTATTTTAAGGTAACGAGGTAATTAAAAAGTTCAACCTGTGATTATTCTTGTAAATAAAAGTAGTTACTACTTATCAAAGACAACAAATTAATATAATTACGATATTAGAAAATAATGTATGTTTGTTTACGAAGATAATAGAATAAAATAGGGTTAGGGTACCTAAATTATTTTAATGCGCATGACACAATTCGGCACTTCCAAGTCGGCGCGCATGTCAGCACGAAATTGAATTGATGATACTTAAGGCCCATCCCCAATCAATTTAGTGGCGAAGTGACACTTCGGCACGCATGCTGGGACAATGACGTTTAAACGTTAGTATCCTCAATTCAATTTCGTGCTGACATGCGCGCCGACTTGGAAGTGCCGAATTGTGTCATGCGCATTAAAATAATTTAGGTACCCTAACCCTATTTTATTCTATTATCTTCGTAAACATGGTATGGAAACTTGAATGACCGATGCTGAGACTCTCAAGAGTGAGAAGGAGATATTTTTCCTTGTCTGTTTTTAGTTCGAGAACAGGTTGATTAGGCGTTAGTGTAGCTGATGCAAGTGAAAGATGTCAATTGTTATTTTGTTCCCTCATCTCTCATCTCACTCCCCTACGTATGCCCATATTGTTATGATTGTTATTTTCATTTGTGTTAAATTGTGTTTATTATTGTGCTTGTTGCTAAAAACTTTTTATAATTAGTTCAGTGTTCTGTTTAAGACTAGTTTGTTTGATTATTCGGTATTAAGATAAAAATCAATTTAACGATTTCATAGTTTCTCTACTTTTATCATAGGTACACCTGGTGACATGCTGGGGCAACTAAATTGGTGGTTGAAACACTTGTAAATGTACAGTATTTTTTTTTAATAATAAAATTTATTTAAAAATATACTTCGAACGTCTCATTTCTATTCCTATATATATATTATTTACTTTGAGTGAATAATATATTAAACAATATTTATCTTTGTGTGATAATTTTTCCAATTTTATATTCAAAAAACAGTTCACATGAAGTGAATATTGAATCTTGAATCAAACTAGTAACTGCAGGCTGAAAGAAAAAACGCTATACAGTAAGTATAAACAAAGAACAAGTAACTTGGAGTATTTTATCTATGAAGAGTAGAATTAAATGTATATGTTGCCATTCACATAAACAACATGGCTTTTCTTCAATTTTCATGTACACGATAACTATTTCACATTTAAGTTAAGTTTAAGTTATCTTTTAAGCATCAGCTTATTGGAATTTGATTGAAAATGTGTAATTGGTAGAGTGTAAATGTAAATAAAATACCTAAATTCAGTGTGATAGTGATAGTTACTGAAATATTTAAATTTCCCGCTATTCCCGTCAAAGCTGTAGAAATCAGCCAGTGGGTAGCGTCCATAGGAATATTTGAATTTCCCCCTACTTTGTAATGTCAGTTTTAGTTCGAGAACAGCTGGTTTGATGGCGATAATTTGACATTTGAAATCTCAAATTTTAACCTTGCAGCAGTTGTATTTGGTCTGTGCCTTGCAGTTTCCTATCTATCCCTCCCCTAATCTATGTTCGTAAACAAACATACATTACTTTCTAATATTGTAATTATATTAATTAGTTGTCTTTGATAAGTAGTAACTGGGATGGGTGTCCGTTTCGCAGCTTCACTATCAGATTGATTGAGGATGTATCTTCAGGGCTACTGTCACAAACCATTGCCAAGAATATGACATAAGAGATGTCTTAATAATATGTATGCATTGTTTTGTTTTCTGATGCAGTATTATTTTCCAAATAGCTTGCTGGAGCAGGGAAAGGTTTTTAAATTACATCAAAACATTTTAATATTGTAAATTTTTATTTTAGACAATATCAATATACATTTTCATGAGAATTGCCATTCTACCAAAAAACCCTTCTAAACCAAAATAGCTGAATAAAAACATAACTTTTGAAAAAAACATTTTTTGACCTAACAATGTTCGCACACCTTTTTATTTAAATACATTAAAACAATTTCAAAATTACCAACATTCATATATTTATTGTTTGATGTGAATTTTCATAATTCAAGATCTTCTATATATCTTGTAAGGGTGTCACATTAATAATTTGATTTCACTTTCATCTGTTTGATGGTTTACTGAATAATGTCACTATTGTTGCCAAAAAATATTTAAAACAACAGCTAATCAAAAATTCACAACACAAAAATATCACTGTAGGTTTGTTCTTAAAACAGAACTATCCGGGAGGTGTCTGACTTTAACAGAACCATCGTTCATACCAAAATATACCATTTCAGCCATGTTTACGAACAATCCAGTTTCGACAACTCCAGGTATTTTCAACAGTTCCAAATTTATGTTTTGCCAGTTGTATTCTTGATTATAATCTTTCCAATCCAAAATAAAGTTACCATTATCGGTTACTACTGGTCCTGCTTTCATAATAGCTTCCCTAAGTTGCACTATACCTCCAAAAGTCTTTTCGATTCTTATTTTTATAGGAAGGTACGCAATTGGTGATACTTCAATTGGAATGCCTGAAAAATGTTTAATACTATAACAACTGCAACTACTATATCTTATCAATAAACGTAAGGGTATAAAAAGAATGTTTTTAAATAATTTACCTTTTTTATATTGCTGTCCCAACTTTTCAGAATCTTTTGTATAATCAGCAATAATAACCAGTTTCTTTGAACAGCTCGCAACTATTTTTTCTTGAAGAAGACAACCACCACCTCCTTTAATTAAAGTTAAGTTACCATCCACCTCATCGGCTCCATCAATACAAACATCCAATTCCGGTTCTAGTTCCAAGTCTACTAAGGGTAGTCCATGGCATATAATTAACTGTCGAGATTGAAATGATGTAGGAACACATTTTATATTGAGAGATTCTAGTTTACAACGTTCTGCAAGTCTGTTTATGGCAAAAACTGCTGTAGAACCACTACCTACTCCTACAACGTGCCCATCCAGAACATGCTCATCTACGGCTCTATAAGCTGCTAGTTTCTTGGCTTCGTTTAAAGAAGACATCTTAGAAAAAAATCTCAGTCTTAGTTTTGTATTAGATATAAATAATTTATACATTTAAGTCTTATCAGGTCATAATAGGTTATCTTTATCGTTCGTATTCATACTAAAAACACAAAAATTTCATAACATTAAAATAACATGCGCATTTGAGCCTTGTAAAATGTGTTGCCTATAGTGTCTGATGTATTTTTAATTTCAAGTTCACTAGTATTGGCAACATTTATTACTATTACCAAGATTGCGGTGGACAATTTACGAAGTAAAATAGTGTCAATTTGAAATTATAAAAAATGGTAAGGCTTGTTTTTTACATTTTAGTAAATATGTTTGTATAATAATTAATAATAAATTAAGTAGGAAGTTCATATAAGCCTCTGATGAAATTTAATACATTTCATTTTGTAACAAAGTTCCTAGTTAATTTGAATTATTGGTTAGATACCAATCTAACTATCATAGAAATTTTTTTAGTATGATATTGCGTCATCCAATTTGCAGCCCCGGATCGTGAATTTTTTCGAGGCGGGGCAAAAACTTGAAATTGCCGCCCTCGCTCATCTTTCTTTAACTTTTCGTATTAGTTGTATTTTTTGTATATTTAAGCATAATAGGGTTTAAGATAGAACTTAAAATTAATTTTATGCTAATAAAGTAACAAATCCTTTATCAATAATTTTTTGTAACGAAACAAAAAAAAGGGACACTAAAAGTTATGTATTTATGTACTTAAAAACCCAATCAGTAATACAATTAAAATATTGTAAAATGGCTAAGATTAGAATTTTATTCTGCGAGCTTTTTGTTCTGCAAACAAGTGTATGGCCTCGTCATAATTAATCCGATATGCCGTTTGATTTTCGATTGCCAAAATCGCGAGACTCGATAAACGTTCCTGACTCATCGATGATCTAAGATAATTTTTAATAAGTTTCAGTTTGCTAAAACTTCGCTCACAGCTTGCGGATGTGGTCGGAAGCGTACAGTAAATCCGCAGCGCAATGCAAATATTGGGAAAGGCATCCTGCAAATCATGGGTGTAGATCTGTTGCAAGAGAAAAAAAGCTCCAGCCTTTTTTATGTCGCCAAATAAAAGTGGAGCTTGTTCTTTAAATACGGCGAGTTCCTGGCAGAATTCAAATGCGTTTAGGTCTCGATCATATTTCCGTGCTAGATCTGCTCCGTATTTTTGCAGGTCTTCAGTCGACATACACAATATTTCATTACCATTGAGGAATGCAAAATTTAAATTTAGTGTGGTAGCGCTGTCAACCCTAGTTTTAATTTCTGATAAGATTCGATCAAATACATAGGTATTCTATATCGGCGTGGTGACACACTTGAAAATAGGGTTTTGGGTATTCTATATCGGCGTGGTGACACACTTGAATTTGCCGCCCCCTGAAGCTGCCGCCCGGGGCACGGGCCCCGGCTTGCCCCCCCCTAGATCCGGGGCTGCCAATTTGATATAGTTTTTCTATAATTTAGAAAAACCATTGAATGTAATAATGTGATTTGAAGTACATCTTTTTACATTTAGGCTAAAATAATTCAAGGACAAGGTGCAAAAGTAATCAAGAAAAAAGTTCCTCCAAAGTTTCTATTAACCCCCTCCCAAAAGGCAGATATTAAAGAAGCTTTTGATCTATTTGATGAAAAAGGTAAAATTTGTATTTTGTAACTCTAACCACTTTGGAGATTATTATATATTTTGTATGATTAGGCATTGGTAAGATCGATATGAAAGACTTGAAAGTAGCGATTCGAGCTTTGGGATTTGAACCGGGCAAAGAGGAAATTCGAAAAATGGTGTCAGAAATAGATAAAGAAGGATCAGGGAAAATATCTTTCGACGACTTCCTGCATTTATTAGCAACAAAAATGTCTGAAAAGGATTCAAAGGAAGACATGCTAAAGGCGTTCAGGTGAGTTTTTTATATTTGATTGTATATGAATACCTGTATGAGAGATCTTAAATTAAATTTGTCAGATATCTGCAGTTAATTTGTCAGTTTTTGAAACTTGTGCATGTCTATTGATAAATACAGAGATTTTTCACCTTCAAATAGTGTCATGAAATTTTGGGAGAAGATATCAAAAAACAGCCTACTGGAAAAACAAATACACAATAACATATCTTGAAGAATTTTCATTTTTTAAATCGTCAAAATAAATGATTGGAAAAACTCAATTATTATTTTTTGTAATTACATTTCTGAAGAATAATTTTTTCAGATTGTTTGATGAAGAGAAAAGTGGTTACATAACATTTAATAATTTAAAATTAATAGTGACGGAATTAAATGAAAATTTGACAGATGAAGAAATACAAGAAATGATCGACGAGGCAGATAGAGATGGGATAGGCAAAATTAGTCAGGACGAATTTTTAAGAATAATGAATAGGGAAGTGTTATTATAAAAATTTAATACACAATCATTATTTTTTTTCATAAATTTTGTATTTTTATGTCAAATTAATTGAATCATTAAAAAAGTTTTATTATTGAACAAAAATATTTGTACAAAAGAGAGAAAGTAAAATTTCTATAGGGGGAACCAAAATATAAGAAACAATAGGTTAGTTTACACCGTGTGGAGCAATTTGGGCTGAGGACCAAATCGTGGACTTATTTATTTTAGAGCATCAGTGTTTATACCGACTGTTTTGCTGGATTAAAATAGTCCAGGTTCAAAGTCTGGGACCAAAATAATTGACATTTTCATATTGAAATGACATAACCTTAAATCTCAAGTTAATTTTATGGTAGATTTTTATTATATTTTTTTATTTAGTTATTTTATTCAGCTTTTTTAGGTTATTTTGACCCGATCTTACGTGACAGCGACCTATTTTTACTCTGTGCTTTTAGAAAACTGTCACTTTGGTCCACGAATATTGATGTGCCGTGTTTACACCGTTAAAAGTTGAATTTAATCCACCCTAGTTGAGACGGATCAAATTCGAGTACCAAATTTTACTACTTGGGTGTTTACACCGAAAGTAAAGTACACGTGACGTCATTTAGACCTCGGACTAAAAATTTGGTACGCCCGGTGTAAACGTACCTAATTATACAGGGTGTCAATGAAAAAAAAATGTTTATCTAATATAGACAGAGTCGGCTGTGTTAGGAGTCAGAAAATTTAAATTGTTCTTTAATTAGGGACATAAATATACCGGGTGTGCTATGAAAGCCCCCATTTAAAAAATTAGTTTCAATTGGAGAATTGAAATAAAAATGCCGATTTTTTTGCTATTTGATAGGAATAGTGTGTAGTTGAAGCCGGAGAATCCGAATATTTGAAAATATACAGGGTGTTCCATTAAAACTTTTCTATTCTTACACAAATTCCGAATTAAGTGGATCAAAATGTCGGAAAAAAATTTGAAACTTACAGGGATGGTCCAATAAGAATAATTTTTTCATTTGAATCGTGATATTCGATAGTTAATAATACATTTATACTTATGCTAATTGCCTGTGATACTAATAAGTTGTTTATCAGTAAATCAGATATCACGCATTGTTTTGTTGTATTGTATAATAATAAGATAAATCAAAGTGAAGAGTCGAAAGAGAAAGTTTTGATAAGTTTATATAATTTGGATGGCTGAACAGGGATACAATGATAATAATATATTAAGATAAAGGAAGAGCTTCGGAAACGCATAGAAAGTTATTTTTAATTGTTAAAGTACTTTTAAAATATCAATCTATTGAAAAAAAAATCACAATACCATAACCTGTTACAATAGTATTAAAATAATTTCAGATGCACAGCTTAGGCTTCGATCTGGAGCATAAAGCAACGCGTAACTTCTACAATGGTCTTTTTCAGTAATTTTTTTATTGCTATAAATTGAAGTAATTCATAAAAAATATCCCCAATTTTCTTATTTTTTTTGGAAGCTGGACTTTTATCATAAAATTAAAATAATTATAAAAGCAAGTTCGAGCATTTAACGTGCTGTCACTCTACCCTCCTTGGTGACGTCAAAGAGCCTACGACCTTGAAAACAACAGACGTAGTAGTTCTTTACGTAGGTTTGCTTCCCTGGTTTTAAATTATAAGTATTTGATCATTCTGTATTCAATTCGTTTTTCAAAACAAAATTATTACTCATTAGTCTATATTACTGCATTTATAATCAACAATTTCCTCCATACAAACTTTAATTTGATAAAAAGAAATATCCGGTAAAAGATAAACTAGAAAAGCCAATAAGTATATAGAAACACAGTTAATTCAGACACCGAGTGCCTTTTTAGTGTCAGTGTGAATATTTACCTTAAATTTTAAGTGTACAAGCAAAAATTATTATACAACCATAGTTGCAGGCTCCAAGAAAACGTACAGGGTGGTCCTAAAAAACTTGGTGACTGCATTTCATCCTTTTTTTTTTAATACCTATCTAGTTACAGTATTTCCACAAACAAAAAAATTCATAATTGCAGTCACTACACTATTTAGAACCCCCTGTAACGAGAAAATATGCTTATATGGCCACCTCGCAATAATTTGTTGAAATATTTTTCTAAGTTTTTTTTCCGTTTGGGACAAATTCAGATGTTTCCATACTTTGAATTAACCCTGTATACTATTGTCAACATCATCAGGGAAGCAAAAATTTTTAAAAAAAAATCAAACTGTCCCAAAAATGGAACTCAATTTATGTTTCTTTCTGCTTTCGAAAACATAATTTCAAACTGGTGGCACAATTTCCATCAAATTTAAGTTATTTTTATGGAGATTTCAAAAATTTTATTAAAATAGATACAATACTTGAGCAAACTATTTATCCTAATTGAAAATCAATAATTTGGTCATTGTTTTAAAAGTGAAACGAATCCTTATATCCGTATATATACGTAAGGGTAGAAGATTTGTGAAATTTCAAACAACATATTTTCGAATGGACGATGGTAAGTAATAAATCCAGTACCTAACTTAAGGCTGTCTATTAACTTTTATTGGAATTTTACATGATAAGACATACTGATGTTTATCAGCCTAATCAACCACCCTGTATTTAATATAAAAATTTCAATAATATTCCGTTTTGTCAATTTTTTCCAGTATGTAGGTACTACCTACGTTCTTTTATCTTTGTCCCATTTCTACTTTATTCTTTTAAAGTTTTTATATGACGTCAATTAAGATCTTCATTTTAATATTGTATATGGTGTCTCTTTTCATTTTAAAACACTTGGGCTTGTTCTTGATCCGATTATACACTTGACACCCCACGCGAATTTCATTTCTTTAGAAGACACTAACCTATAGAACATAAATTAAATTATATGAATATTATTATACAGTTAGAAATCTGTTTGGTGATAATTTGAAAGATAGTTTGGAGTGCCTGAGCATGTCATTCATAAAAAAAAATTAAAAATTGTTTAATTTGATAAATGCAACAAATGTTTTTAATAAATATAACCTGGCAACAGAGGTGGATTCAGGGGGAATGCCTTGCTGCACACGAAATAACTAAAATTTTCAAAGTGAAGTAATAAAGCCTCCTAAAAGTCGCCTAAAGTCGCGATTGTGTCTACTTTAAGTTAAAGTCGACTTGAAGACTGTTATGAAATCGATTTTCATTTAAAGTTTGCTTTAAAACTTAAAGTAGTGTTAAATTTTGTTATGAAAACGGCCGTTACACCACCAAAATTTCATCAAATGTCAAATGTTGGGATTTAAGTGGGTCACACTGTATATATTATACAGGGTGATTCATTAAGAATGTCCAATCTCTGAACTGTAGATTCTAGACCTCAAAATATGATGATTCTGCTCAACATGCTTTATGCAAATATTGCTAGTTTCCGGGATACGGGGTGTTCAAAGTTTAAATTTAAATTTTGATTTTCGCAATAATTTTTTATGTTCTCACAATTTCTCTTTGAAAATTGGCAATTTTACGTTTTTTTGGTATGAGGAATCATAATTTAAACTTTAATTTTACATTGCTAATAGAGGGCGCTAGTTACATTTGTTTGTGTTAATTAAATCAAAGTAAACTTTTTTTGGGCAAAATTTTCAACTAAAATAATAAAAAAATATTAAAAAGCGTTGAATTTTACAAAAAAAAGTTACTCTTCTTTGATTCGTGTAACTCAATCGGTTATCGAGTTATTTGCTTCTAAAAAGTTCAATAAATTTTAATTTTTACATAAAAAATTTTATTATTCCTTAAATATGTAACAATAACAAATTTGTAAACCATTTACTTCAATAAATTTACTTCGATAAATTATTACGAAAATCAAAATTTAGATTTAAACTTCGAACACCCCGTATCTCGGAAACTAGCAATATTTGCATAAGGCATGTTGAGCAGAATCATCATATTTTGAGGTCTAGAATCTACAGTTCAGAGATTGGACATTATTAATGAATCACCTTGTATAGATATGGAATTATAGAATAAAAGAAAAATTCCAAATAAACGTAAAAATAAAATAAACTGAAATTAGAAATAATTGAGTAATATGATTTCTTAAATGTAACATTGTAATTATTCAATTTAAAGAATTTTTTTTGACAATTTTATTAAAATAACATTTAGAACCACGACCAAAAAAGAGTTTTGGTCGAGGCATCTTACATACAACTAAAAATATTGAACTAATTAAAATAACGTCTTTTATATACCAAGAATGCTGCCAAACATTTCCAAGTAATCTTTGATGCTGCTCGTAAGAATAGCTTCTTCATAAATTGTTTGACATTTGGCACTTGCCGCAAGAATTTTAGCTCGCCGCGAACAGTTCCAGTTTCAAAGTACTTCCTTGTCTGTACTCTGTACAATAACATCTGAAAAAGAATATGTGGCTATGCTATTGCATGCAGTCGATTTTGTTTACGGCAGCGATTTAGGTTAATAACCAACCGAACGGTGCCTCATACTTTCATTCGCATCAGTAGATTTATATTTCTACAGGGTGATTCTAATAATCTTCAAACAGCAATTTATATGATGATGATATTTATATCGAAACAATTGTCAATTTACTTTCAATTTAGCAATTTATATAATTATTTGTTGACTTTAAGAAGGCCTTTGATAGTGTTGATCGGAAAAAATGTGGAAGGGAATTAGAGAGACTTTATTTTGATATTACAAACTTTGTCTTAAAAGTAAAATTTGAGAGTCCTTATAATATTCAAGGTAAAATGTCATAAAAATCAGTTATTTGAAAATATCTTTTTTTTTCTGCATCAAATCGTATTTGCACTTATTATAAAAATCGTTGAGGATGAAATTCTCTACAATTTTTTTCCGGTACCATTTTTAATACGTCGAACCGTTAGTGAGATAGAGGGCGCAGAGTGCGGAGTGTACAGACTTTACGGTACCCAAAACTTAAGTGTTGATAGAGAGGCTAAAAATAATTATAGCTCCTTATGTATGTATGTATGTATGTATTTTTGAGTGACATTCACTGAGACCTAAAAGATCTGAGGAGAGTCTCAAAAACTAGTAGTTCCTTTAGTGCTATTTCCCGGAGGAATTTTAGGATGTCTGCAGGCTTCAACTTAGATAAATGTTCCTCTTCTATCCAGTAATCTCCCAAGTGCCGTGCTCTAGAATTCTGAAGTGCTGTGCAGTTGGAAAGTATGTGGATGGAGATTTCTTCTTCCATGCCACAAAATCAGCATTCTTCTTCCTCCACTATTTTGAGCTTTTTCAGGTGCCCATTCAGGCGACAATTTCCCGTTAGGATCCCTGTTGAAAATCTTAGCGCAGTTTTAATTTGACTTATGTATAAGCCCTACTAGATCTTTCCAATGATCAGATCTTCTCTTTTTCTCGTCTTTACCTATTTCTTCCAATATTACAGTGGGGCTGATTCTGCAAAAGGGTTTATGTCCCCAGAAAGGTATTTTAGTCCCCCTCTTTGCTAGTTCATCTGCTATTTCATTGCCTTCTATTCCAGTGTGTCCTGGAATCCATAGTAAGGTGACTATATT
>CAJUYI010000324.1:57041-83225 GCA_910591695.1 Galerucella pusilla
GTAAACAAATGACGTCACACCATGGGGCAGCCATCTTTATGACGTAAAGCGCGTTTTGGCGGACTTTCAAATTTTATGATTTTTAAAGTCGTTGTAAAAGTAAAGTTTATATTTTTTTGAAAAAATAGGCATTCAAGGTGTTAGGAGACCTGATAAAGCGTCAATTCCCACCAATAGCAAGATTTATGCTTGCACCCTATTGTAAGGTGTCAATTTAAACTGACATTTAGAAGTAAATGAAAATTTCGAAATTATTTCTCTTTGTTATAGTGGAGACTTGTTAAAAGTTTAGCTGTAGAAACGCCAACAAAATTTTATTTTGGACAAGGTAGAAATACTTTTACTTGGCAATTATCTTTTTTTTTCAACGGTTCATTGAATGTGAATTGTGATTTAACCATTATTATTATTATTATCTCCTACCGTAATACAGGCAGTATCTTTAAAATAGTGCCAACTTTCTAAAATATAAATTTCACGTTTTTGCAACGTTATTAAACTGATTTATTTTATTGTAAATAATAATTAAATATCATTATTTAGAGATACGGTTTGTTATAAAATAAGTAGCCTAATACAGATGTTATCTCAAAAAATATGAACATACTGGGCGATCCAAACGTAACTTTCATAAATTTATTCAATTCTACATAATATATTTATAGATTATGGTTTCCAAAGAACATGATATGAAATAATTTTTAGTAGGTCTGGATGCGTTATAGATAGTCCGATTTTAAATTTGAAAGCGGTTTTGAAAATACCTACATAGATCAACAAATTGTAGGTTAAAAACATTCGATAAAACGATTATCTATTATGATGATTAATGTATATGGACAGTGGTGTAGCATTTAGATGAAACTGTCACTGACAATTTGGATTTAATAGATGTCATGAGTAAATATATACAGAGTGATAAAATTAAACATCAATTATTTTTAAATATTTCAGATTAATTAATGATTTCATGTTCATATACATATTTGTACACTTTTTTTTTATCACAAATCTAGTGTTCTAGTTGAATTAGGCAATTAAGACATTGTTGAGTCAACAACAATATTATTATTCTAATTAACAATAGATTGTATTATGCGCAACAAAAGAAATACATTTTTTTTTCATTTGTTATTAACCGTAAAAAAATTTCCCACGTAATCATGTATTTCTTCCAAAGATTAGAAAATCAGATTTCACCGTTTTTGTATTGTTGTGTATTACCATTTTTATGAAGTACCTAGAGGTCGCCATTAGCGCACACTATATACTTTTTTAAGGATTCAATTCACAAAACAAAATTTCACTCATCAAGTAGGCAATTACTTACCCCTTGGATCCGCCACTGGCTGGTCTATATTTTTCTCTGCGATCATATTCATATTCCGTTCAATTTTATTTCGGAAAATATCCTTCCCTTTCCCTACACTATTTATTATTATTTTTTAAATAAACTTTGTTGAACATAAATATGTTGAACAACTCCTTTTTCACAGTTTAAATAACCAAAGACATCTACATTGAATCCAATCTGTGAATTGAATCATTTTTTAATTTTTGTTGTACCACTGCATGTGTACAAAAAGGGGCAATTATCCAATGCGCTCAAAAAAACTATAGAGCAGTTGCGTTTAGGAGTCATGGGGGTCAATAACCTAACTAAAAATTTCTTTCTAGTGTTCTGTCAATAAAAAAAAAGTTTTATTCGCCATATTAAACTACCACTCTTACTATGTCGATTGCAGCAAAATTTTTAGCTACAGCGATTGGAAATAGTTTAAAACTTTGTATTAAAAACAGCGCATTTATAATGTAAGATACAACCTTGATTTTAACATATTTAAATTTGATCTGAATAGTAGGGACATTAACCTTATCTCGAGTTATGGAATACGTACCTACTTTTACATTACGATATATAAAAATAGTTGTTATTTATCGAGAATGACATGAAATGTGTAATTTCATTGCTTACAGAGCATTGTGATGATGTAATTTGATGATTTAAATGCAATTTATGTGATTCACCGTACCGGATCACTCTAATTATCAGGTAGAACAACATGAATATATTGAACAAAACATGTTAGTTAAGGTTACTAAGATTAAGTGATCGTTTTATAGTCTATTTAAAAATGATTGAAGGAAAAAAACAGACATATTTCACTAAATTGCATATATTTTCAAAAATATCATGTTTAGAGATACAATTTAAATCTGGCAACAGAGCATACTCGATAAAAAGACAATTTAATGAATTTAGACGTGCTGCTCTATGTAAACACATTAAAAATGTGTTTGGATATCGGTGTTTAATTTAAGAGTTCTTGTTTGATAATAGTATAAAAGTGTTTGGAAAATTTTTGAATATAAATAATTCATTCATATATATAGAAATATTGTAAACACAAAGTAATTACTACAATAACATTGAGAATTGATATTTTGGATTTCCCATTTTACAAATTTTCTGTGTTTTTGCGGTTCAAAAATACGTCTTTGAAATAAAGAGAAATTTAATCTCAACATTCACAGATTTGTGGTTTGTACACGACTTTTTGAGTTGAAAATATGTTTTTTTCAAAAATTCATCACTTCGAGATAAAATGTTACATATATCACTAGTCCCAGTCTAATAGTAGGTTTCTCACACCAAAGAATAAATTTCACAAATTTTCTGTGTTTTTGCAGTTCAAAAATACTTTTTATGAGAATTTGTGTTTTTTGGTACCCTTTTTTTGACTACTTGTACCTAATAAAAAGTCTTTAGGTTATACTATTTTCTTAAAAGATTTGTCTTTTAAGAGTACTCTGCTGAAATTCCATCTCAATATTTAGAGATTTGTGATTTGTACACGATTTTTTGACTTGAAAATGTGTTTTTTCAAAAATTCATCATTCCGAGATAAAATGTTACATGTATCACTAAACCCAGTCTACTAATAGCTTTCTCATTACAAATATCAAATTTTACAAATTTTGTGTGTTTTTTCAGTTCAAGATACTGTTTGTGTTTTTTTGCTACCCTCTTTTTAACTACTTATAAATTGAAAACCCTTTAGGTTATAGTATTGTTAATATTTTCCCAGTAGATAGGTTTTTGAAGATTACTCTGCTAAAATTTTCGTTGAATATTTTGGGATTTTTACAAGACTTTTCGATTGAAAATGTGTTTTTTCGAAAATTGATCATTTCGAGATAAAATGGTATATGTATCACTAAACCCAGTCTATTAGTAGATTTCTCATTCCAAATAACAAATTCTACAAATTTTTTTTGTGTTTTTTCAGTCCAAAAATAATGAAAATTTGTGTTTTTTTTACTTTTTTTTAACTACTTATAAAATGAAAACTTTTTAGGCTATACTATTATTAATTCTTTTCCCAGTAGATAGGTTTTTGAAAATTACTCTGCTAAAATTTTAGCTGAATATAGAAATGTTACACACACGAAAATGTTACTTTTAAAAAAACTTTTAATTTAAACAAAATAACTAATAGCAATAAAATACTAGGAATTTGATATTGTTTATTATTCATAAAATGTTGTGAACGTAATTACACAAGTAAAAGAACAAGAGACACATGTTACATTAGAATTTATATAAAAAAAGTGTCTATGTAGCATCTTCTTCTCGTGACGGTCACATTTCTCCTCCCTCCTTTGGATTGATCTTCGTCCGCGAAGTCTCAGGGGCCTTTTTAAGAAGTTCTTGTAAAATTTGAACTTGGGCAGGCGGTAATTTCGGTCCAAAAAGAATTTTGGAGATTCTCTTTGGTGGTATTGGTCATAGTTTTCGTTAGGTTTTTGAACAGTCGTAGATAGTTGTGTCACTAGTAGTATGTCTTCGGATCGTCTGTCACCGTATTTAGAAAGTAAAGCCGGTCTTATAGTCAGCCCAAATAGTTTTATTCGAATAGTTTAGAAAATTTCTGGGTTCACCTTTGATACGAGAAACAATGTTTGCGTTCAAAATAAATTGTTGGGGTGCAGTTAAATTTTGATCAATAAAAAACGCGATCAAAATATCAACAGATTTAATGAACGTGGAAATATTATCGTCTTCTTTGGAAAATTCTGGAAGAGTAGCACAAAGGCTAGCAATATCACTATTAGTTACAGGCATTTCTTTACAATTAATGTTTCGAGATTCTTCAGAAAATGATTCTTTGGTTAATTTTTGAGAAAATCGAGAACTATTTGTATTTTCAGAAGTGTCAATACTGTTTAAACTAATGTCAGCTAATAATAAATGTAAATTTTCGTCAGTAATGTCTTTAAAAATGCTCATAAATAAAAGGAAAACTAGGATAAGTACTTACAATAGGATGAACACGAATGTTGCCCTCTGCATGCCACTTTTCTCTAAGTTCGATGAATCTTCGTTAAACAACTGAAGTTGACCAGGAAACTCTGTACGAAAATCCTGTTCGAGCAGCGCCAGAAATGTTACACACACGAAAATGTTACTTTTAAAAAAACTTTTAATTTAAACAAAATAACTAATAGCAATAAAATACTAGGAATTTGATATTGTTTATTATTCATAAAATGTTGTGAACGTAATTACACAAGTAAAAGAACAAGAGACACATGTTACATTAGAATTTATATAAAAAAAGTGTCTATGTAGCATCTTCTTCTCGTGACGGTCACATTTCTATATTCAAAGTTTTGTGATTTTTATAAGACTTTTTGATTGAAAATGTGTTTTTTCGAAATGTTCGGTACATGTTCAGTCTTGTGGTTTGTACGTTTTCTCAAGTCGAAAATATTTGTTCCTACGAACATTTTTGAACAATTTCTTGCAATTTACATTTTATATGAAAATTTTTGTGTTTTTTCGCAAATTTCAGTGAATCTCCCATTTTAAAAAGTCAAAGGAACCTTTTAATCAACGTATGATTCTCGAAGAAAATTCAACGGATGTATCTAGTTAAATTTCTAAAAAAAATCTTCCTCAATTAAACCTTATTCAGTGTCTTCGTTATAATTCACGGTTACCAGGTCATCACGTTACATGTTCCAATTGAAAACCACTTAACTTTTAAATATTAAATCAATGTCGACTTATATACACCATTTTTCCGATAGCGGATGTTACCAGTCGATTTATAAGTATTTTAAAGACCGACCGATTTCACAATTTCATTGTTCCTAGTTGCTTTATTAACTATAATAATACTTCAACTTAAAAATCACAGCCCAGCCGAGAGTAGACTACCTTGACTTTCCTATTTGGAATTGTATTAATTATTGTGTCGAGATTTGATTTTTAAATAATATATTTCTATGTAGTTAACTTGGGAGTGACTACTGATTATTCTAGTTAATTTAAACTATAATGTTCAACTCAAAATTGCTCCGTGACCGGAAATATCAAAAAATATAAGATATCATGACTTAATCGTTTGTTAAACATGCCCTAGATCTATCACCATGCAATTTGGGACACCCTGTACATAACAATGTAATAAATATCTACTGTTTTTTTTTCTGCATTATTCAAAATGTAGAAAATGCACGTAGGTAAGGTCAGTAACTGTCTTCAAATGTCTCCTACCCAGTTTCAATGGCCTGGTTCCTTGTTTACCTTGTTCAGTAAACCTGCAATCCCTTCTCCCTTCATGTACCATATTAGAAACTTTGTTCTCTCTTGTCAGCCTGTTAGTGTTAAGGGATTCTTTACAGTTTTTCACCAGTCCTATCCTATCCTAGCCTAGCCTAGCCCTAGTTGTAAGCAGAGCCTGGCTTTTATTAGCGAAAATCAAAATTTGAACGAAAAGAATTCTGGAATTTCAACAATTACCTTACTTACAGGTACGGGAAGTCGGAGAAGTAGTCACCGCGGAAAAATGAATAAACAATAAGCGTAAAATCACTCGCAAAAAATGTCTTAGTCATATTATTTGCTCTGTTTGGTATTTTCCTGTTTAGATAAAACTACTAAGAGTATTGACGCTTAAGGTTTCCTTTTTTTTGTTGTAATAGTGGTTGACGCAATCTTGTTACATTCAAAATTGCGCAATGCTTCGACAATGCATTCTAGTATAGACACGACTAGATTTTCATGTTGCCAGATTGTCTAAATGATCAGATAGAACAATATATTGAGTATTAAACATTAAAATTAATGAATTTCAGATTAATTTTTACTTTTAGAAGGGTAACTATGTATTGTAGACTATGAGCCCATGGGAAAAAAGTGTCGCGATTTGAAACAGCAGCAAACCCATTCAGAACGATAGTTTATCATGCCACCATCGGTTCCAGCACTATGGCGTTCATTTTCTCTTGTGCAGAAAAGCGCAGTGGAAAACTGAACATTTCATTTTTCACCCCCTGAAATCGTGATTAGAAACTGTACGCCGTTTGTCACATTTGATAGTAGAATCATAGGAGATCGGTCCAGACTCTATGACGTTCAAAACTAATCTTTCGGGAAAGAAACAATTTCCCACGGCTTTTCACACAACTTTTTTTGTACGGCACATCTGTCATACCGTCAACATGGGCATCTGGTCCAGCAAGGAAATTTTTTTTTTAATTGCAGGTAATAGTGGGTACATTGAACCCCCAAAATGTCAGGTGCCTGAAATTTGTGGGAGGGTCGGAAAATGGCTCTAGAGATCCCGAAAATCCGTTTTCCACCGATATCTCCCGAACTACGATCCCTAGAGAATTTTTGTTCAGACAGAAAATGAAGAGCAGTTCATTACCTACAAAAGTTGTCCCTACAATTTCTTTCGTTACACCAATATTTTTTGGAAAAATGGTGGTTGAAAAGTTCGCAGTTTTCTGAAACTTAAAAACTGACGCTTCTAGCCCAAAATTTGGGATGAGGGACCCTGAAAATACACCAATTTCTATTTTTAGGCATCCAGGCATCTATGGTAGATGGCGCCACCTTGCATTTTCGCAACCGCGAAATAATTAAGGCCATGAAAAGAAACATGAAAATGATCGATCTCTCGGAGTCAAAAAGTTATCGCTTTCTTCAAAATTGAGACCCTGGCCTGCTTTTATTGAACATACCAATGAATGATTGTGTGCGAAAAGGATTGAGAGTAGACGCTAAAATTGCGAAAATAACTTTCCCATTCTTTATTACCGATTACCTCTTCCTACACAACCGATGAACTTCCACAGACAATACCTTCTCCAGGAACAAATGGTGGTTGTCTTTCCTGGTCTTGATAACATTTATTAGGGTTTCTACTCCTCGGGTAACCGTTGTAACGTCTTCAGTCAGAGCTTGATCACAAATAAAACATACGGGCGTATGTACACATATCAAAGGAAAGTTCAGAATGTGACCTTTCATCGGGTATGATGCTTGACTGGGAAGAATTTTACTGTAAAGAGAAAAAAGTGCTCGAAAACCCATGGGTCTGGGCCAAAAAAAATTATACCATCGGCAAGAGGATATTCTAACCTTTCTCCCAATATCAATTATAAGCGGGTTTGTCAGTTAATCATCAAGAATTTCCCGATAAACCAGAGCGCTCGGGAAAACTCCAGAAATCCACAAAAATCGCCTTTTGGAAAACACATTATTCAAAAAAATACGGGCGAATTATTGGTAGCATTGTTTCGGAATAAATAAAGTACCCCCCAAAGAACCATTATCCAATAGGATTGGCTGAAATAACTCTTAATAAAAATAATATGAAAGAATCCATGGAAGCATTAAAAAATCTAGCAAAGACGAATTTTGGCCTGGTTTTCCAATGACCCAGGAGCACGAATTGAGTGGATAAAAACACGCCTTAGTAGCCACAGATCCCTTCTTTCACCCGCACTTTGATTCATTGAAAAATATTTATTTTCACGCGTTATTAAAAAATTAGTAATTTACTTGGGGACGTCATGCCCTCAGAGCGAGCTCTCTATAAGCCGGCCTGGAGCTCAATTTTGGGTCGGCGTTCGGGCCATTTATCTCGAAAACTATCTAATTTTTCGAAAAAATGCTAAGGATCACTTTTGTGGGTAAGGAACTGCTCTTTATTTTTTGTCTGAACAAAAATTCTCCAGTGGTCAAATCTCGGCAGATATCGCGGGAAAACGGATTTTCTGGAATTTCAGAGCCATTTTCCCACCCTTCCACAATGGTCAGGTACCTGACATTTTGGGAATTTAATGTGCCTACCATAACCTGCAAATTAAAAAAAAATGCTCTTGCTAGGCCAGTTGCCCATGTTGACACCTTCGTTTACTGGACTATATGTTGTATCAGCTACAGAAACCAATGCCGTATACAGTTTGAAATCACCTTTTTAGAGG
Organism: Galerucella pusilla; assembly: GCA_910591695.1. Lineage (NCBI taxonomy): Eukaryota > Metazoa > Arthropoda > Insecta > Coleoptera > Chrysomelidae > Galerucella > Galerucella pusilla. The sequence goes on from CAJUYI010000324.1 coordinate 65,325, forward strand.
GTAGAAAATAAGAGTTTTTAAAAATATCCCTAGATTTTCCGAACGATTATTTTTGAACGTCATAGAGTCTCGACCGATCTCCTATGATTCTACTATCAAATGTAACAAACGGCGTACAGTTTCATATCACGGTTTCAGGGGGTGAAGAATAAAATGTTCAGTTTTCCACTGCGCTTTTCTGCACAAGAGAATATGTACGCCATAGTGCTGGAACCGATGGTGGCATGATAAACTATCGTTTTGAATGAGTTTGCTGCTGTTTCAAATCGCGACACTTTTTCCCCATGGGCTCATAGTCTATTGGTTTCCCAGTAAAAAAAGTTTGTCGACTAAATTGAAACAATTCAATACGTCTGCATTAAATAGCAATTAATATTGATAATAATATATATTATTGATAGTGTTTGAAGATTAAATATTGTTGGCGTCAGTAGAAATACCTTCACTGATAAGAAGTTGTTTACCATTAGGATATTGAATGAGATAATCTATTGTTTGAAATATAATTTTTATTTTAAGTTGTCTTTATAACGACATAATAGAAATAATACATGGGGGCCGAAAACATTTTAGCCATTTTCTTAATTTTCAAACAATTTCGTTGCTAGTATAGTTTTAATTCTAATGTGTTTGTAATTATCAAATATTTTGTACAAGGTTTAGTCAATTTTTCAGGATCCTAAACTTAGGACACTAAAATATTGACAAGAAAAAAATGTGTTGGCAGCACACCATGTTTTAGTCACTTATTTAGGTTGTGATTATGCGCACTGAGCAGTATGATTTTGTTAGTAACCTGTCACTTTTCAGATTTTAGCAAAGAATTTGAATTTTTTTATTTAAATAGGTATCAGACAACAATGGACACAGAATCTCTATTGTTAGCAGCAGCAGCTCTTATTAATGTAGTAGTAGTTAGGAATTATATAAGAAAGAGAACCCTCATGTGCTTATTTTTATATTGATAACCTTTAACTATGTGAAGGCAAGGTCTTTATTTATATAGTTCAATAAGTCGAAGTACTTGATCATGAGACCACGACATTTTTGATTTTTAAAATAGCTCAAACGAAAAACTATCACATACACAACATTCTCACCCCTCAATAAACGATATAATATATAATATTTGAATAAACGTTGGTTATGTAGCAGAGCCAGTGTCACCACCATCATGAAAAATAAAAAAATGAATAACCTTAAAATAAAGTTTACCCTATAATGTTTGCCCCAAGTTGTCATTTAATTGATAGAAATTAGGACTGGTTCTATAGATATTTTCTATCAATTAAAATTGAACAAAAATAGAACAAGTTTCGTCAATTTCAAAATTGACTAAAAAATTGATGATAAATAATGTGTATGTATGTATGTACTATTTATTAAGGATCCTAAAAATTGACTAAAACTTGTACTCAATCATTGATAATTACAATCGGACATAAAGCAACAATTTGTGCTTGTGTTTTTTTTGAGATACTACGATATCATGTTAAAAATTCCATACAAAATTGTTTATTTTTATAGACACAAAATTCTTATTTTAAAAATTACATTCTTATTGAAGGTCCCACTAATAAACGCAATTGCATATCTATACAAATCTTTTTTAAGAGGAAATATAAATAGTAGTTAAAAAAATGCAATTAATGGCTTCCTGGATCTATTAAATTTGTAAGAATAGAACATTTGAATAAACAAGTCTCTCAGTTTATTATGATTGTACAATGTATAAGGACGATTTCGAAAATTGTAAAATGATCAAAAGAAATGATAGGAATCAAACTACAAAATTTTATACAAAAAAATTGTTTCATCATTTATATTTTAGTAAATGAAGGCCGATGAACACCCAAGTCTAGTTATTTAAGCAAACTGATAATACTAAATAATTGGGAGTCTCATTTCTTCATTTTTCATCCAATCAAAAATTCTCTAAATGTCATATTTTGGCAAATATCAGCCAAAAAGGATTTTCATAACGTTGTTCCTCAATTTACTGGAATATTATTTTTATATTAGTGAATATAAATAATTTTGTGGTGTGTCTTTACTTGTTGCTTTGTTCTCTAAAAAACAACATGATAAAATTTCTTTGGAATACCATAGGGTACATGGGTGGTGTAACGAACACGGACTTGCAGTAAATCCTGCCAAGGCTGAGATAGTTGCTTTCACCAAAAAGAGAGGTATAAGACCTGAGGGTCTAAATCTTGATGGAGTACCACTGCCGGTGGTTGAACAATTGAAGTATCTAGGAGTGATCCTTGATAAATCACTGACATGGAAGGCTCATCTTGATAGTCGCCTAAGCAAGGTGACAAACACGTATTGGGCCTGTAGGAGATCCATTGGTCCGAGGTGGGGACTGACCCCCAAAACGATCATATGGTTTTATAGAGTGATCATGCTATCTATGCTCACATATGCGCCTCTGGTCTGGTGGCCGAGGGTAACCTTGGTCACGGCTAGATCGCAACTGGTACGCCTTGAAAGGGTGGTGAGTTTGGGGGCAACTGGCTGCTTGAGGGCTACACCAACTGTTGCGATGAAAGTGATCCTTGGTCTTCGGCCTCTTCACCATGTGATCGAAGCTGAGGCGGGGAGGGCTTTCCTGCGCTTGAAACGGCTGGGATACGTGCGAAGAGGGGAAAAGTGCAGGCACGTCAAGAAGCTCCGGCTCCTGGAAAATATTCCAGTTCTGGCTCGACCGGCTGATGAATGCCTGCGTAAGTACTACTTCGCTACTCCATACAGGGCCATGACCCGGGATAGAGAGTCCTGGGAAAAGGAGAGGAATACACAGCCTAATAGGACCGTCTGGTACACAGATGGCTCATGCTCCGGTGATAGAGCAGGGGCTGGAATTTACTCCAGGAAACCAAGAACACAAGTTTGTGTACCATTGGGTGATGGTGTATCTGCATATCAGGCCGAGATATATGCTATCTTGGAATGTGCGCAGATAAACCTAGGCAGAGGTTATGTGGATCGACGCATAACCATATATTCCGAGAGTCAGGCAGCAATTAAAGCCCTGAGTGGGTATACCAGCAATTCAGGACTTGCTAACGAATGTCGAGAACGACTTGCTAATCTTGCAAGGCGGAACGTGGTGCGGCTAGAATGGATTCCAGCCCACTCTGGTTTTGAACGCAACGAGATGGCGGATGCACTGGCTGCAGAAGGGACGGCAGCTCCTTTCTGCGGCCCGGGCCCGACCCTGGGCCTAACAAAACAAAAAATACGCAAGGAGACGAAGAAGTGGCTGAGGAATCAGCACCTCGCTCATTGGAATGCTCTGCAGGGTCCTAGACAATCCAAACTTCTACTGAAGGGATGGACTGATGGACAGGAGTAGGCTAAGGAAGATTGCAGGACTTCTAACAGGGCACTGCTGTATGAGGAAACACCTCCACAACTTAGTAGTACAGGAAAGTTCCCTATGTAGGGGTTGTGGCATGACTGACGAAACGTTAGTCCATGTTCTCTTAGAGTGTCCACACTGGGCTGTACTACGCAGGCGAATCTTCGGAGTCCCTCTTATGGCCCCTGGAGACACAAGCAGACATCCATTGAAAAAGGTTGTGGCCTTTATTGAAGGGCTCGGCTTCATGGATGTCTAGGTAGCAGGAATGGCACAATGGGCCTACCAGTGGCCTCAGTGCCGAAACCTTGGCTTGAGTTTGTCCAGGACAAGGCTCGCCTGCACATTTAGTAGTAGTAGTGGTTGTCATTTTCATAGATTCCTTTGATAAATTATCTTTTTCATATTTACAATAATTACTAAACTCAGATTTCATAACATAAAAACGGTACAAGGTAGGGGTAACATATTATATATATTTGAAATCAGAAAAAAAATTCCAAAAATGTAAAATATACAGGGTATCCCATAAGATCTATTTTTTTGTATCCCCTTAAATTTGCACGCTACTGAACTTTTGATAGATTATTAAGAAAATTCAGCTATAACCAAATAACTCTTATACGAGACTTTTTTTCTAAAAGTAATAATAACGATGATAGGGGGTGGATAATTTATGATGAATAACCCTGTACACATGAAACTAACAAAAGATAGTGAAGATGGAATTAACGTAAACGATTTATGGCACTCACAACTACAAGGGAATTTATCAAAAATGATAATTCATCAGTAAATAAGGATGTTTGAGGATTGTCGAGATGTAGGAGTTGACCTAACCTTACTCAATCATGAAAACAATCTCCCAGGTATTCGTCTGGCGCAACGCCTCTGTACATCGAATAATAAATAAGAAGAAGAAAACGAGGATGCATATATATTGCATATATTATAATCAAGAGACCTGTGTGTTGGGAGTTCAACGCTCATTTGTCAAGAATGTGGAATCATTAAGTTGCAAAAGAGCGATCGTAGTAGGCTTGGCTCGAGATTTATTCTTTGAATAAAATATAAATGTGAATGTATGTATGTGTGTGTGTGTATTTGGTTGCGAAATCATTACCAGTTCTTGAAATGTTGCAAAAAACAAAGGCGTGTAGTTTTTTTATTTACTTTTTTTTACCCATTTAGCTACAGCTGTGTTTTTGCAATAAAAACAGTCCCATTAAATGACCAAAACTTACAGAGTAGTCACTAATCATTTTGAGCAAACGCCCAACCAGTGTAAAACACTCAGTCGCGTGCAAGCTGTAGTCGTACTATAAAGTTTATAAAAGGTGTGCTCAAAGTAGAAACAAAGTCTACCTTACCGGAAAATCAATCATATGAACACCAAAAATAGAGCGGAAAGTATTATTTAGGATCCAAAGGGCAGAAAGTTTTTGACGCAGCGATTTTTAAAGTTTTTCATCATCTGTCACTCGTAATTTTGACGTTTCACCTAAATTTTTCAATTAAACTTCAGTGTATGTTAAAGTATTTTCTTATATTTTTCTATTTTTTGGTTTACTCTGTAGGCGAAAGACAGAGTTGTATGTGTCACACGAGCAGGTATTGCTTTAGCAGCCCTTACCCAAGTAGCAATTTAAATTCTATAAGAGTTGTATAAACAGCTACAAGATATATCTTATAGGATACTGAAATTCTTATAACGGTCTACAAAACCATTGAATGATCCATATACAACTAAAAAGGTCCCATTTTTATACAACTGTTTGGTTGTATAACAGTTCTATTAAAAGTTTATACAACTCTTATATGGCTGTTTAATACACATTTATACAACTCTTAATCGACTGTTTTATAATCATTTATACAACTACTATAAAATGATTTAATAGTGTGTCATGTAGTCACATCTATAAAATGGGATTGAAACGGCACTATGAAGGTCTTAAAAAATGGTTGTATAATGCAATATATTTTTTTATAATGCTGTTATTTCGAGCACAATGGAAACATTTTGTCATCTAGCAGTTTATAAGTTATAAGTTTATAAGAGCATTTCATTTTTTACTGAAGAATATCAGAACCAAATTATATTTCAATATGAACGTGCATCATACATTTCATTTGTAGAAATGGAGACTCCTCAAAACGACTTGGGCCGCTTGGGCGGACATCGATAGTAAAAATTATAATTTCATTTGGATGGTTTAATAGCACAAATTTTGATGCGCCGCAAATTTTACTGATAGATTGTAGGTATATATTTGGCAAGAAAATGAAGCGCTTCAATTCTGGTCAAGTTTCAAGTAGATACTCAAAAAATAATAATAAAATAGAATATCCTAAAATACTTTTCTTTATGATTTTAATAGTTTATCACACACATATGGATATTCTTTCACACTATAATTCTCTAAGTAATGATAGTCACATTTTTCAATATAGTTTCATGTTTCCCACTCATCCCGCTCATAATGGCGGCGAAAGCAGTACAAGAATTGCTTATTTAAACATGGCTATTTATAAAGCAACAATTTTATCCCAACGAAATGCCTTGAACAATATTTTATTGTCAAATGGAACGGTATACAATAACTGTTTTATAACGAAGAATATTTAGGCACTATACAACTAAAAAGTGTTTTATAATGCAACGCAATTGAATGCTATACAATCTTTATTATACAGCTTCAATAAGACAAGCTTAAGTAACTATTGTATAATGTTGTAGCTGTTAGTTATATAGTATATTATAGAACTCTTATACAATAGGTATAAAAGTCTTATAAAATGATATTTTTGATATTGTATAAACTGGCTTATAAGGTATTATATCATTTTAAAATAAATGATCGTATAATGCGTTATAGCATATATTGTAAAAGTCACTATAGAATCATTTAATTCAACAATTTTCATTAAAAAACAAAATTATCGCAACAACAGGCTTAATAGAAATAAAAAGTCCTTATAACAACACTATTCGACTATTCTACAACAATTCAGTCCTCTTAGAATTCCATTTTGCTAGTTGGTAGCTATCATTAATTATAGTAGTCTCCAAATGCTAAAGCTTATATTCTGCCCTTGTGACACAATATATTATTTCAGACCGCGTTTCTAAATAAATTAAGTAAGCAAATTTTTCGCCAGCTCACTTTATTTACCCTCCATTTTCCAAATTTAATATTAACGTTTTTCTTTTCAGATGCAGAATACTTCCTTCCTGGCGGTTTCGGGAACTACATGTACTTGGAGACAATCTTGGAGGAGACTTCTGATGATTTACACTCGGAAAGCGACGCCGATTCTCGGGGCTCCCCCGTGGGATGGTTAGCCACCGATTCCGAAGCCGGATCTGTAATTTGCATCGATCAACCAGGTAAATAAAATTATTTTATTGTCATTTAAGAAATTTTTTTTTGCGAAACCTGATACTCATTTACGGGACATTCTGTATAAAATAAATATTGATCTCCCTGTATTGTAATAAAAACATTATGATTATTTTTGATACACCCTATACAGGGTACAACAACGTGTATAGAATTTAAAAAATAAATAATAAACAAGGAATTGTTTTCAAAATAAGAAAATTTGTATTAGACACACACCCTATATAATTTTTTTTAAATGCGCTTTGAAAAATACAAATCAAAGTGTTCAATCATTTTCCTCCTTCTCAAATTTATTCCATTTAGCTGTTTCCACACTGTACAGGGTGTCCCACGACGAGTTAAAACTATCTGTATATGCCAATACTTATTTTTTAAAATCTACGTAAAATTTTAGTATACTTTTGTCTGAAATCTTATTTCGAAAAATGCATATTTTTTGACTTATTAATTTTTTTGTAAAAAATTTGACGGTTGCAGACCCTTACAAATTATTTTTTTAAGAGGATACCTTTAAAGATATGAAAATGGTTTCTGTTCGGTTACTTTTAGCAAGGTCAGACGTATTTGAATCTATGTTGAAAAATAGTTCACTTTATACAGGGTGTGTATAGGAAGTGTTCAAAGTTTAACTTCATAAATATCAAATTTCTTTATTTTTTTAAATAGAACCACTCGGTTTTTTCTATTTTAATGCATTCAGGGGTAAAAAATAAGGCAAATTCATGTATATTTTCCTATACCTAAACCTTACCGTTATCCAGATATTAAATGTTTTCTGTAAATTTTTAGAGATGCAGATTTAATTTTATTTTGAACCGTTGATACAAGTACTAAGAAATAAAAAAGATTATGTAAATTTGCTTTTAATACATGGTAAATATGACAAAGTTGTTACAAGAACATATGTGCTTTATTTGCAGTAAGATATCCTGCATTAAAATGGAAAAAGCCGGGTGGTTCTATTTAAGAAAATAAAGAAATTTGATATTTATGAAGTTAAACTTTGAACACTTTTTATACACACCCTGTATAAAATGAAAAATTTTTCAACATAGATTGAAATAGGTCTGACCTTGCTAAAAGCAACCGAACAGAAACCGTTTTCATATCTGTAAGGGTATCCTCGTAAAAAAATAATTTATAAGGGTCTGCAACGGTCAATTTTTTTACAAAAAAATCAATAATTCAAAAAGTATGCATTTTTCGAAAAAAATTTCAGTCAAAACTATACTAAAATTTTACGTAGATTTCAAAAATGTATTAATATACAGGGTGTTCTATTCAAAATAACAAAGTTGCGGTCGACTTTCGGTAAAACCGGAAGTCTGCCATCTTTGAAAATATTTTAGTTAAAAAGATCGTATCCGAAAACCCAAACGTAGAAATTTTCATGATTTTACTATAAGTATTTTGCCATATACAGATAATTTTAACTCGTCGTGGGACACCCTGTATATACCTTTTAAATAAGTGCAAAATTTTCATGTTTGCGGTTTTTCCGCAAAAAATTCCCCACAGTAACCGGTTAATTTTGATTAAAAAAACTAGCTCCAGCTGTACATTGTATAAACCGTCATTTTACTGACATCTGTTTTTTTTTATTATTGTCATTACACATGGAATCCTCTCTAAGACGTAAGTGCAATTCACATATCGACACTAAAAAGCACTAAATTTTATTATTACACATATTTTTAAAATAAATTGAAATTCTCATTTCGAGCACACATTTGCTTAAAGGTTAATTAAAAACAACTGGCAGTGATACAAGTTATACTTTTTTTTTCGAGCTGTTTTTACTTCTATATTGATACTGTATTTTTAGTTTGTTTTCAAAATCACAGTAGACAGCACTTAACTTTAGAAACAGATATTTTTATATCCTTTATAATATAGTTTTGTTTTGGGTAAGTTTTTTTGATTGTTTTGGTTGCTTCTTTTTTTGGTTTGAAATATACTTTTCAAGTAAACATTAGAATACAAAAAAATGTACAAAAAGTGTGTCCTACTCATTATTCAAGTCATATTTGTGGGTATATAAAGAGTGTCCTAACTGTTCTTCCACAAAAGTTGTTATAGTCAAATGCAGTTTTATCATGCGGGTCATACGATTCAACAAAGACATACTCACCGTTTTTGTTTTCTTTTATTGCGTTTAATCATAACTTCCGAATAAAATCCGTAAGATGAATAAGACAGACTCATGCAATTTTGACAGGATGAAAAAAGATAATATATGTATGATGTTTTTATTTAAATGTCAGTTATGTCACTTTGACAATTGACAGTTTCTCCGGGTATATTTGTAATCTCACATTTTGGAAACCTCTGTGTCTTCTGATTTGATACATATGGTTAATGATCTTTGAACCCGCACAATAAGAGCGCTTTTGACTATATAATTGTTTAAGGTATACACTAAGGAAGTTTTAAAATAAAAAAGGTTTGTTTTTCATTAAAATCGTTTTATTTGTGGTATAACTTTTTGTATAATACAGGGCTTTCCACAATGAGATTTAATAGGAACTTTTTGACAAACTAGGTGAAATTTTGGTACAACGCGTAGACGTTATCTACCAGAGGGTCAATTTTTGAATTTGTGAAAATAAGAGGATTTTCATGTGCTTCTCCGATTTTGTATTCTTGGACTTTTTGGTAGAATGTCGAAAAAATATGTATAGAATACTGCAGCGTCTTTTGGCACTGTCCCCTCGATTTCCCGACCTCAACTTTTGTGGAATAATGTATTAACGCAAATAGTGATAGACCCTGTTATACATAGTGTTATTTATAAGATGCGTCATATGGATTCTTTTACAAAACTGTCAAACGCGAGCTAACTTTTACCAAATAGCGTTCATGGAAAATAATAACAGATTTGGAAAGGTCGTCAATAATACCTCTAATTTTCTTAAATTTGCTCTGATTAAATAAAAAAATGGATAATTATGTTTAAAAAATTAGTACACCATTTTCATAACACTTTCGAATACTGAAAACACCTCAGCGGGGAATCGAACCGCGATACTTCACGTTTAACTTAAACTTAAACTTCCCGTGGTTCTGTCCGTCTGCCTATCTCCTAATCGTTTGAAAATATTCGAAAGTTGTATGAAAATTAGTTAGGGAGGCGAATAGGGGATTTTTTGGGAATACTCGAGCGTTGCAGTTGAAGATATAAGAGATACATTTTACATAAAAAAGTTTAAATAAAAAAAAAAGTAATTCTATTTTACACAAAAAAGGTCTCTTTACATTTTTGTCCAAAGTTAAAACTTTTGGACTTGAAGCATCATGAAAACTCAAACTCCCGTTTTTTGAGTATATCTCGAAAACGGAGGGTGTTAAAAAAATTGATATGAAACAACGATGATTAAATTATGTAACTTTCATTCTATCTAAAAATTTTTTTTCTAAAGCTTCTCGACAATTTTCGTGAACCCGGAAAAATTTACGCGTATCTGTATACGAAAGTATAATTAACATGTACAGTTTCATTTATTTATATTATTCAATAGCCTGTTGATCCTCAAATTGTTATTGGGACGTACCGTAAGCAAAACGAAGTGAAAAATTGAAGCAAAAAAGAGGAATGTGTTACAGACAGATTAAGAGAACCCACCAACATTTTTGTCAGATTAAGAAAATATGCTTTGAGGATACCGAGACAAACCTCCCCTATGAAAATCTCACGCGCTCGAGTATTTCAAAAGAACTTTTTTTTGCATTTTGAAAAATTTGTCGTAATTTATCACGCCGAAATCGTAAGTTTTTTTAAAGGGAGCTTCCTTGGGGCCTACTTAACACCCCTTCGAGTAATTTTTTTTTTCGGATTTTTGACTACTTTATATGCCTACCCCCACCACGCAAACCGGCAGATTAGTATTATCATTGTTATCAGTGGCACTTGGGGCACACGTGTTATGAATATCTGACGCGCTCGAGAATGCCCAAGTAACTGTTTTTTTTTTACATTTTTGAAAAACCGTACACGCCATACCCACCGCTAAAATGGTTTTAACCATACGAGCTTTTCTTTTCGAAATTACTTTATCTTTCGATTTTGATAGGTCTCGACGGCGCTCGAGAATGTCGCCATTTATCGACCTCGCCTCCCTAACTAAATGGAGTTCGACTTTTTTAAACATAACTACCCATTTTTGGAACTTTAATTCTTTACGTCAGGTTATGTTTGAGCGACCGGGGGTCGCGACGCAAAAGATCTGATCGTTACGTTATGTTACGTTGCTTCGTTATGTGCCTTGCTTGCGTACGTGTGCTCTCTCCTGAGTCTCTCTCGTTTACGAAGCAGCGATTCATATGCTTCGGCCGGGAATCGAACCCGGGCCGCCCGCGTGGAAGGCGAGCATTCTACCACTGAAACACCGATGCTTTATTAAAATTCTATGCAAAGCTGGTATTCGCAGTGCTGGTGATCCACTTGAATTTGTTCGGATAAATTTTTAATATTATTTCCAAAATTTTTTTGCGCGATTGATCTTTTTTGTTCATTTACATTTTACAGCATCGGTTGTCAGGACGGTAGGTTGTGTTTACTGGTTTCTAAGTTTAACACGTCGGTAAGTGATTTACTTACCGTTCAGACGTCGGAAAGTAATAAATAGCATAAAATCAATTTCACCAAAATGCAATAGTATATAAGTATATAAGTATTAAGAACGGTAAGGCTGAGCGTAGCAAAGCCTCCAATTTTGCTGGAGACCGGTATTACCCTTAACGTTCGAAATGCTTATACCATTTTTTGCGCGATCGTATTGAAATATTCGAATTTCCAATAAAATAATTTAAATTTCTTCGAAATGAACGAAATGTCAAAAGTGACATTTATACTTCTCGATCAGTTTAAAATATAATTTGCATTTTGGTGAAATTGTTTTCATGCTATTTATTACTTTTTATATTGTTCTGTTCGATTCTGTTCATTAAAAAATATCAATCTTCTCAATTTTTTGTTTCCTTTGTGTAATGAATGAAGTAATATATTATTTAGGACCACTTAAATGTATGTAGGGCTAGGACGTAGTTTACTTACCGACGTCTGAACGGTAAGTAAATTACTTACCGACGTGTTAAACTTTTTTTTTTATTCTGTTATTTAACGTCGGTCTATTTCTGCGACTGAGGCTAATCACCGACGCCGGGAGCACTCTACCCCTAACCGGAAATTTTGGCGAACCCACTAGTGTTCCAACCAGTGGTAGCGTTCTTTAACGAGCCCAACATCCATGGACTCGGGACCTCGGTTTTACGTCTCCTCCGAAAGACGGCATATCTACATTATACCTCGTGCTCATTGGTATAATGCCTGCGAGCTGTGATATGCTAGTCCGCTGCAGGCTGTACGGGCCCTATACGATGGTTTTCCCTGGCATGGTCGTCACCCATCCAAGTACTAACCATGTCCGACCTTGCTTGACTGTAGTTATCGCATCGAACGCGTTCCACTACAGTGCTGGGTCGTCGCCCGACGTGTTAAACTTAGAAACCAGTAAACACAACCTACTGACCTGACAACCGATGCTGTAAATAAACAAAAAAGATGGATCGCGCAAAAAATATATTTTTTGCGTTGCTTCGTTATGTGCCTTGCTTGCGTGCGTGTGCTCTCTCCTGAGTCTCTCTCTCGTTTACGAAGCAGCGATTCATATGCTTCGGCCGGGAATCGAACCCGGTCCGCCCGCGTGGAAGGCGAGCATTCTACCACTGAACCACCGATGCTTTATTAAATTTCTATGCAAAGCTGGTATTCGCAGTGCTGGTGATCTACTTGAATTTGTTCGGATAAATTTTTACTATTATTACAATAATTTTTTGCGCGATTGATCTTTTTTGTTTATTTACAGCATCGGTTGTCAGGACGGTAGGTTGTGTTTACTGGTTTCTAAGTTTAACACGTCGGTAAGTGATTTACTTACCGTTCAGACGTCTGAAAGTAAAAAATAGCATAAAAACAATTTTACCAAAATTTAAAATATATTTTAAACTGATCGAGAAGTATAAATGTCACTTTTGACATTTCGTTCATTTCGAATAAATTTAAATTATTTTATTCGAAATTTATTTCAATACGATCGCGCAAAAAATGGTATAAGCATCTCGAACGTTAAGGGTAATTACAACGTTTGCATGTAGATTCCTCTCGAAAAATTGGACAAAATGATCTAGGGGGTCTAGCACATTTACTTTTCGAAACACAGGGTGTTGAAATTTTGAAAACCTGAATGTTTTAATTCGATAACTTTAAAATGGATGGATAAATTGATTTGACATTTGGCAGGTTGTTTTTAAATGTAAAAGGGCATATTTTGAAAGAAATAGTAGTTTGTGCAACTAGTGTGGATATGATGGCCATATCGCACGAGGACGAAGTTTGAGTACGACGCCGTAGGCAGAGTGCTCAATCGTTCAAGTGCGATATGGACAATCCACACGAGTCGAACAGCATATTTTTTCTACGACCCACTTAAGAAAAAATCTAGAAAATAAAAATTCCTATAAACTTCAAATTGAAAATTTAACCATTCAATTTTATGTTTCCACTAATTTTTTTGTGGTAAACGTACAGTTCTTTGTATAATGCTGCGGTTTCCCTTTTTAAATATACGATGCTGTTATAAGTAGATGTTGCCAGTCGGACTCCCTCATGAAGGGTAGGTACCGTACCATTATCTATAATAATGAATATTCTGCTAAATATTTCAAACGTCTACCTGTTGTCGTTATTAATATCAAGCAGATTAATTATTTAAAAATAAAATTAATAATAAAAAAAAACTTCTTCACGGAGAATCGAACCCGGGTCTACCGCGTGAGAGTCTGGTTTGCTTACTACTCGACCACCGAGGAATATGCAAATTGTTTATCTGTAACGTCAAATGTATCACATAATTTTTGCTTAAAAGGAACTAAAGTTCCTACCGTGTGTCCCGCGACACGTTCTACATTTTTTTTTATTAAACTAGGGCGAGTTTGAGAAAATTAAAAGTGCATTTAAACTTATTTTTCAACGACCTTTCCAAATCTGTTATTTCTTATGAACGCTATTTGGTAAAAAAGTTAGCTCACGTTTGACAGTTTTTTTACAAAAATCTCGCATAGTGTATAACAATGACGAACACTTAATTATTATCAAAAATGTCATTTTTTTCCTTTTTCGTTTCAGATGATGCAGAATGTGATTCGGATCGTGAAATAGCTTGCCCGGCTAAACGTAGAAAACAAGATTTTTTACTTGCCGTTCCGACCCCAAACCACGAAGATGATTTAAATTCCTTGAGTCGTTCTAGTAGCCTTCTCCAATTCGAAACGCTCGAAAAACAATGCCAAGATAACTATCCACCCAGCTCACCGAGCCTCTATTCCCAATTCAGTTTCGATTCTTTAGAATCTTCCAACAGAAAATCCAACTTGAGCCCAGATAGTTTGAACAGCCCCAAAAGCGATAGTACGGAAGAAGAAACTGATTATTATAAAATTTTAAAAATCGACTTGCCCTTGAGAGCGAAACGAAGCAACGATAGTTTGTTGTACAGTGCCCACCGATCCTCCGGATCGGATACGAGTGAAAGTGACTTGATCGAAATATCCAGATCTTTCGATAATTTGAAGCCGTGGAGGAGTTACGATAGCTTGGCTGTCGGTCATCGAAATATTAGGGATAAGGTTTCCGCGGAAAATTTGAGCGAGGATAGTGGATATGGTGAACATTTAACGAAATCGTCGAGTGCGAATAGTTTTAAAGTGAAGGACGATGTTAGGGTGAATATTATGAAAAATTATACGGAAAAGAAGAATTCTTATGTTGGATTTTCGGCTTACGACGGAGATGTGTTACAAGAGGTGAGTTTTGAAAAAAATTATTTTTATTATTGACTCGCCCTGTGTGTTGAAATGTTCTTTATTTTATTTTAGTCACTGCAGTAGTAGAAACTTCATATATTTACATGGAAATTAATATTTTTGGGGAACAGATATTTACGGGGGGTGTTGACTTCTTGAGGAAATTTGAAAAAAATCTCAAAATAAATTTGGTTATGGATCACAATCATTAATTGAACGCAAGAAAATGATGAGGTTTACGTTTTTTTTGAAACCAACAAATAACAGTTACTTCAAAAATTCCTATACCATCTCTATTCCCAATCAATATGTTTTGAAAAATATTTTCAATTTTTTAATATTTTTGTCGTATATTTTGAACGTCTCGTGACGTATCCAGACAATAGCGTCTCGTCTACGAACAGTGCCAAAAAATCGTGGTTATTTTTGTAAAAATGCGCTATTTCCTAATTATTGCTTAGAAGACTGGACAAGAAATATTTATTTGATTTATGAACGGTAACAAAACGACAAAAAATAGTAGAGGAAAGTCACCAAATATGGAATACCATTTTGTTTTTGGGATATAAAAAAAACGTCATATAAATTAAATCAGTTTAATGTTTTTACTAATCAGTCATACATTTATTAGTAATTAACAGCCTTTAATCAAATATATTAGTTATCAAATTAAAATCTAACATAAAAAACAAAATCACAAATGAGTATCCATATATGGAATATAGGCATAAATCAACATAACAATAACAAAAATGGACATTAATATCTTTGATATCAATTAAATAAATATAATATATTGTGATAAATGAAAGAAGTTACATAATTACTTGCAAAAGTCACAGATCCAAGTATCAAACTCTGGACCAGCACAATCATAATGTGCCCAGAGCCCACACATCAAGCATTTAATTTAATATTCCATAATTTCACACCGACGACTGTCCATATTTGGATTTTTATACTAGTTCAAACTATTCTAAATATTTTTTAAAGTCACAATATTTTAATGACAAAATGAAACCGTAAATGTTTAAGCTTAAGCTCCAATGAAATTAAAAAAAAATAATGTTGAATAATGCAGGTTCTTGCCTAACTAACCAATAGATTTGGAGGTAAACTAAGCCAGTTCACAGGGCTTTGTTACCTTATTGATGTAAAGAAAAAAGTTAAATTTTTTTTTAGCAAAACTAGAAAGAAAAGAGAAAGCCACTAATTTTCTTTCCTAAAAGAAAATTAGAAAGAAAATCAAAACTAAAGGTCAGCTAACTTTTAATCTGTTTTAAAAAAAAGAAAGAACTTAGTTTCTGTTTAATAAATAAAACCACTACGTAAAAAAATGTATATAATTAAGATTTTGGAATTACAAAGAAAATGGGTTAGTAGCCAAATTTTTTAAAAAGATATAAAAAAAATACTTAGCACAAAAAAAACCATATGATGATGAAGATGAAGTTGAAATTGAGCTGTTGGTATACTTCTATGGACTGTATCCAGGTTACTCCATGTTAAAAAAAACTTTTATCAGGTAGACTATCAGGAAACTATAGCTTCGGGATGTTGTATTTCAAGTACTTGATGTCTCAAAAAAAATTTGTATCCAAAAACTGTTTGTCAGGAATTTAATATAGTTTATCCATTACTGTGTTCCAGGAACTTGTGTCCAGAGAACAGTGTCCAAAAAAAACTGTCTCCAAAGAACTGTCTCCAAAGAACTTTGTCCAGGGAACTGTGCTACAATAATTATTTTGGTATAAGTAAAAAAAAATAACAGGAAAAAAAATTTTAGCATGAGGATATCTGTCCAGCTCAATAGTTACAATATAAAAAAAATTGAACCTAAGGATTCATCCTGGACAAATATATGGTTTGAATTGATAAAAAAAAAATAAGGAACAATAATATTAAACTAAAAATATCTATTATAAAACTTAGCTAGATAGGAGAGGAAAGGTATAACCATGTGGCTTCCAAAATGGGTATCACTTTAGTACAAAAAGAATTACTCATTGAAAATTAATATTTAACTGTGAAATTTTTAAAATATAAAGGTAACAAATAAAATATCATACCAGTAATCCAGATGGGAACTCAAAAAGTTACGGCTGCTTATAAGATTTTGTGAAAATTCTTAAATTTATTACTTGGACTACAGCACAGTTCCAACTTGCTACGACAACAGACGATGAGAGAAGACCTGCCGGTACCTTTCTCATCCGTATTTAAAGGCCATTCGAAATTTTAAATTTCGCGGTAAAATATCTCTTGCATATTGATTTTTGGTCTTCTAGTTTATTCCACCGCAAATCACAAAAGTTAAATAATTTATTAAATATTTGAATGAAATATTTTTAGGTAATTATATAGACTATTCCACCAAAAATCAAAATTCTGAAGTCATTATTGCACATTTTTATTATCTGAAATGTTAACTAACAAAGTTAACGTTTCAAAAAGATCACAAAATGGTGAAATAAACATAATACCGATATACTAAATAGTATAACACTTACGTAAACAAATATAACAGCTGGTAATACTAGTTTATTACTTACCTTTAAAATTTTCTGTACGACATCAAAACAATACACGCCTGCCACACGTGAAGCATTCGCGCAACTGACTCGATGGTGTGGGTGCGATAGTTAGTAGACCGAATGAAACAGAAGATGGTCGAGTGTTGCGTTTCATACTTATAGTCTTAGAGAAATGAAGGCATTCCATATTAGGATACTATTCCATATTTGGTGACTTTCCTCTATATTAAAATATAAGAACCGGATGTGAAGCTTGAGGGTTTGGTATAACGGTTACCAATCTCGGAAGCTGTAAGCTGTAAGCTTTGTATATTTCGAAAATTTTGCCAGTTTGTATTGAATATTTCCATACCTACCTAAACTTTAAACAATAGTATATAAAAAAATACTAGTATAATTAAGGGAAAAGTGTGGGGCGCTTTGTGCCCTAATTTTCGTATATCGAGCACCCCACGCTTTTCCCTCAATTATACTAGTATTTTTTTTATATACTATTGTTTTAAGTTTATTCTTAAAATTATTTTCAACTTTTTAGTTCGATATTCTTTAAAAGCGTGTTGTTTAGTTTTTTTAAACTATATTTATTTTTCATTTTTTAGTTCGATTTATTGTCAATAGAGTTTTTCTTCAAGTTCTCATTGATAGTATTATAAATTTCCAACTTTTCTGAGTTGATAGTTTCTGTTATACTTATTTTTCTACTTCATTTTCAGCTTACGTAGGCCCTAGGTCA
>CAJUYI010000324.1:83235-94360 GCA_910591695.1 Galerucella pusilla
TACTTCATTTTCAGCTTACGTAGGCTCTGGGTCATTTTTTCATGCTTTGTTTTTTATCGTATAAAAAATGAACTCATTTCGTTTCATTCCATTAAAATCAAAAATGATGTAGAGCTCTTTTAAGTTAATAGTTGCTGTCATACTTATTTTTCTACTTTATTTTCAGCTTACGTAGGCCCTAGGTCATTTTTTTCATGCTTTGCTTTTCATCGTATATCGAACTAAAAAGTTCTCGATATACGAAAATTATGGCACAAAGCGCCCCACGCTTTTCCCTCAATTATACTAGTATTTTTTTTATATACCTACTATTGTTTTAAGTTTATTTTCAACTTTTTAGTTCGATATTCTTTAAAAGCGTGTTTTTTTAGTTTTTTCAAACTATATTTATTTTTCATTTTTTAATACGATTTATTGTCAATATAGTTTTTCTTTAAGTTCTCATTGATAGTATTATAAATTCCCAACAGATTGTGCACAAATGTAAAATTATTCTTGAACAACGTAATAAAAGTCGATCTTATAATAAATTGTATGTCTTGCTACAAATATAAATGAAATTTTTCAATTAATTATTTTAGACAGAGTTGTATCATCTTGTGCTTGATGATTTGTTAAATGATTTTACACTATGTGCGACTAACTAATAATGACGACTCTTATGAATTATTTCTTAGTCGTTCCATTCCATCCAATGCTTCGTTGTTACATGGGACTTTATCTGTCAACTTGGAACAATCAAGTTCTTCAATCCGAATACCGTCCAAAGATCTGCACCGGCTAAGTGCGACCAAAGATTACAGAATAAAAATATAAGATGTTTCACTCGTTCGAATTTATCGCATGAAGCACCGATGCCGCTGGTGACAGGAGCGGGTAAATATACAACACGGCTCCACCCACCACGTCAAATTTAGTAGTTGAGGTGCGCATGCTTCCAAGTAGCCTTTAACCTTCTATTCGATGTGACTGATTGTGAGCTGATTAGCACAGTTGGTAGGGTATTGAGCTTACAACTCAGAGGTCGTAGGTTCGAAACCCAGTTAGGTGCTTGGTTTTTTTGTTTTTTTTATTTTTCTATTTCTTATTCTTTGATATTTTTATACATAGTTACACTTTGATCAACCGGGTTTGGGCCTGGGTTTTCTTGCTTTTTTTTTAGTTTTTTATTTCTTATTTTCTGATATTCCTATACATAGTTATACTTTGATCAACTGGGTTTGGGCCTGGGTTTTCTCGTTTTTTTTAGTTATATATTTACATATTTATTTCAATATTGTTATGTTACTACTAAATTTGGCAAAGTCTTGAGTCATGCGTAGTTGAAGGAGCTGTGTTGTATGTTCACCCGCTCCTCTCGTGACTGTCTGGTGACTTGGATAGTACAGTACGTCGCTACGACCTTACTTGCATTTAATTTGGCATATTATACGGGACGTCGCCCGCCGAGCGCTGTTATTTTAGAACGGTGTTTATTGGTTGTTCGTGTTTTATAAATTTATGTTGTAATTTTTTAAATTTATCAATTAATTGTTGAAATGAGCAAAAAGTCATTAATATTTTTCTCTTTAATAGCAAAGCTTAAACACTAAATATTTTTGTAATATTTGCTAATACAAAATTACGGATTTATTTTTATAATAAGGATATTATATAAACAAGTACATTAAGCAAGAAAACACAAAAATTCAATTCTATAGCGAACCGAAGGGGAATTGGTCAGTTCCTTTTGAACGAATTTACTAAATTTTTTTTTCATCATCCATGTAATCAGTTTTCTTTCAAATATTATGCAAGTCTCTATTCCAGAGTCCGTATATATTTTACTCCCAAATGTATATCGAAAGATTTGAAAAACAATAGATTAAATTTAACACATAAACCAAACTCCAAACTTAGTATTTTACAACATTTATAAAATTTTTTAATAAAGGTATCCTGCAGCTGCTTCTCTTTTTACTGTTTTAAACTTGTCAATCCAAAAAATACGCGTTATTTAAAAATCAAAATTTAAGATTTAGTGGCCCTATTATTCTGGTGGCTAATGAGTATATTTAATTTAATTTGTGATAAATATCTGATAGATTATCAATAAGTATCACAAAATTACCAAGATGCTGGATAAAAACTGTGAATTGATTCATTTTAAAAATTCAAGTTTATTTTTTACTCACCTTTTCAAATTCATATCCCGAACATTTTTTAAAATAATTAACATTAAAAAAAACCTTTGTGATAAAGAATCCTATTATAGTCCAGTAAATGAAGGTGGAAAAAAAGGCAAAGTTAACATTAATGACGCCCTGTTTTCATCTTCCGGTTGGAAATTGCATTTGGTTCATCATTAAACATGAGACAAAGTTCTGCATGAAAACGCGTGCGAGGGCGGAGAAAATGGCCCCAAAAGACCAGGAAAATAGGTTTTCAGCCAATATCTCCTAAAATATGGCAGTTAGAGATTTTCGGTTCAGATATAAATTGAAGTTTAGGTCATTTTCTACAAAAATGGTTCCCATGATTTTTTTCGCAACATTAATATTTTCTGCAAAAAAATCGGGTTGAAATACCGGAAATTTTGAGACTTGTGAAATATGCAAGTTTTGTACAAAATTTGAGCTGGGGGGTGGTGGAAATCCATTATTTTCAATGTTTTGGATTGTGGAAACCAATAGTAGATGGCGCCACCACATTTTACAGATTGGGAAAATCCTCGGTGCCATAAATGAGAAACCCTGTAACCAGATACTTTTGATGGATATTTATGTTTCCGAGGGTCTTGTTTTCCTCTCAGATGAGGCCTCAAGATATACTCATTAGGAAAACGGGCTATAAGATTAATTCTAGCGAGATGGACCTCACCAGTGGACCTGAATCTAGCAACAATCAGCTTTGCACATGTGGCAAAAAGCTGAAGTTTATTAGGCTTTTGGTAAGGAAAACTGAAAATGCCTCAAGAGTGAAGAATATTTACCCATAATACTCAGCAACAATTTCTTGCAGATTCTCCGCAAATTTTTGCAAATTTTTTTGCAACTAGACTGATTGAGGTTTTTGGAATAACGAGTTATAAACGTTCTCCATGTTTTATTCATTATAGAAAAATATATTTTTTTAATTTATTTATTTATCAACGGGACAACCCAATATAATGATACAAGAATTATACATTATAGACTAAAATATTACATAGAAAATTTTTAACAAAAGTACAAGAGATTCGCGGGTTAATTGTCCGTGATTTGATGAAAAAAGTATATAAAAATACATTGCAATTATGACATTAATCTGTTCGTCACCAGTCATCATCTGATTCTTGGTCAAGAACTTCTTCTGAGTCTAGAGCTCCCTCTAGCTCTACCCCGTCAACAACTTCTTCTGAGTCTACAGTTTCGTCTAATTCTACCTCTTGGGATTACATATTATCGCTGTCTTTATAATTCGAACACTGGCGTGACTCACACGAACCTCAAATAGATGAGCAGACGACACGAGCGCCACGTAGAGCACACGCGCGGCGAACGACGGAGGAACGAAAGTAATAAATTATAGCGTATACATTTAGATATACTGGTTTTTCCCCGGTGTATCAAAGGTATGACTTATATACATCGATGGAAAGGTGGGAATTCCCCCATTACACTAGTTAACGTGTTAAAATGTTGGAAATAAAGAGCAGGGAGAAAAAAACCACCAAAAAAAGTGCGTTTTTTCCTTGTGCCCGCGTTTTCTAATTTTATTGAAAAATGGACGACTTCGTCAAAAAAGGTAATTGCACAATCGAAAGGTAGACATTCTTAGCTTTCAAATGATGTATCATAGAGACCAATCGGATCATGTTTAAATTTTTAATTGATGGCTGTTCACAAAATTTCCCCGCGATCCAAAAACAGCAAAAATTTGGGATTCAATAAACAACGATTAAATGAAAATTGAAAAAAATTAGGGTATACAAAATTCAGGGATGACAAAGGACCTTATGAGGACCCATAATCAAGAAAATTTTGAGTAAATTAGTGCAATACAAAAAAAATAGGAACAAATTCCTGGCGAGGTCAAAATTGCCCGGGAGCAGAAAGTTTGACCCGTGTTCCGATATGGCCAAAAGAGTCAAGCGTGACTCAATTCACAGGGTATGATAGCAGCAGAATTCCTATTTCACATTAATTTTGAATCATGAGAAAATATGCATTTTTCACAAAGTTATTGAATAATTGGTCCCCCCGCTGATGTGTAAATACACGGACTGTGCTCTCCGGCATACAGCACAGAAGCTCATTATTGGAGGTGCGCTTGGTGCCGTTTTTCTCGAAACTGGTCAAATTTTCAAAAAAAATCATAAGGACCATTTTTGTAGAAAATTAACTGAACTTCAATTTTTATCTGAACCAAAAATCTCTAACTGCCATATTTTAGGAGATATTGACTGAAAACCTATTTTTTTGGTCTTTTGGGGCCATTTTCTCAACCCTCGCAAGCGGTTTCATGCAGAACTTTGTCTCATGTTTAATGAGGTACCAAATGCAACTTCCAAACGGAAGATGAAAATAGGGCGTAATTTATGTAAACTTTTTTCCTTTATTTACTGGAATATTAATTTAAATATATATTTCTCTAATTACCCCTGTATAGCTTGAAATAAAATAAGCTTTTCGAATTTATCTGGTATCTACCGGTCTCGTTATTGACAACAAAAGCGAGTCGTACACATAATTTATGAGAGCGGCGTCTGTTTGGGACAGCAACTTGAATCAAACCGCCCTGGAGTGAAACATCTTATATTTTTATTCTGTAATCTTTGGTGCGACGTATGCTCTTGCGCACAAAGGAGAGTTACAAACCCACAAACATACAAAAATACAAGTGAAGCTAATAATAGCGTGTTAATAATGCGCAAAAAGTTCCATATCAAGGACGTGCGATAGGCTTTTTTTTGGCTATGAATGAATTTTGATAGATAGATAGATAGATAGATAGATAGATAGATAGATAGATAGATAATTTATTAGTCTTTACCATCATACACATATGACATAAGACAAGTCAGACACAGTATAAGACTATAGTTAAAACAATTAAAATTAAAATGTATATAGACAACAGCATATAACAAACATTTGGTATAAACAAGAATATAAATAAAATAAAATAAAATAAAAAGTTACATTTTCAAAGTTTGAAATACAAAAAGATCCAAAATTAGGTGAGGAATTAAGAGATGTTACGCCACCAACCAAATTAATCTAGCGAGTAAAAACAATATTGTATTAAACATTTTTTAAGACTTGTTTTGAATTTCTTGAGATGGTTTATTTGTTTGATATCATCTGGTAACCGATTGAAAAATTCACCCCCGGCATATGTTGGCGACTTTTTTAATTGAGAATGACTAAATTTGTTCAAGTTCAATATCACAATTAGATCTCGTATCGTGATTATGTATGTCAATATTTTTCTGAAGGTTGTTTTTGTTGATAAAGGTATAAATTAGAAGTTTGTAGAGATATATGCCTGTGAATGTCAGGATGTTATTGCTCTTGAAGGAGCTCCTACAGGACTCCTTGTAGTCTAAGCCAAAGAACAAACGAATAAATCTCTTTTGGAGAATAAATACTCGCCCAATTTTGCTTGCTCTACTCCACACAATTACATTGCAGCTGAATGCAGAATATATTAGTGAATAATACAGATTCAGTAAATAATCTTGATATAAATTAGATTTTTAACTATTGAAAGCAAAATATAATTTGTTTAATTTTTTACATAAACATTCAATGTGATTTTTAAAATTTAATTTGCAATCTAATTCCATTCCTAGAAATTTTGTATTTTCAGAAGTGTTGATCGTGCAATTATTAAAATCAAAAACAAACAAGGGCATTGCCTTCCTTGAGGGGGGATCTAAATTGAATAAAAACGGTTTTCCTCTCATTTATAATAAGGTGATTTCTTTGACACCAAGAGGTGAACTCTTCCATGATTTTTCTAATTTTTTTAAGTAGCTCATCCAAGCTATCGGCTGTAATTATAATTGAGGTGTCATCTGCATCTATAAAAACACGTCCGTGGGATATGTATAAGGTTAGGTCGTTTATGTAAAGAAGAAACAAAAGTGGTCCTAGGACACCACCCTGGGGGGTACCAATAGAGGTGCTAAATTCATCTGACAATTCATCTTCGATCTTGAAATAAGTATGCGCAAAGTAAATTTGGTATTTTCCAACACACATGCCATTTTGCTAATAAAAATGTGCGTAGAAAAGTGTAAAAAAATATGTTTACTTTAGAATTTCTCAACTACTGTACGATTTCCATAACCAGTAATTTTTGTTGCAGAATTTCAATGGCAACTTCGGCGTAAGCTACCAAGATCTGTCGATACTCCGCGACCCCAACTTGAACAACTTGAAAACCTCCCCGCTGCTAAACCATTTCATAAAAAACAAAAAACAACGATCCCTACAAATAGTTAGCGAGAACTCAGCCTTGTCATCGAAAAATTTAATTTTAGACTCGAATCGGGAATGCACGTCTAATTTTAAATCATCCTCAAGCAGCGAACCGAACATACGTACGTCAGTAGTAGACAGCGACCGAAACCACATTTGCGTTTCGAGCGTACCGAAAGACTTGAACCTAATCGGTGATTTTACGAAAAGTGTTTCCGAACCCAACGGCGATTCGGTGGCGTTGAAAAATTGGAACCTCGCAGATTTTCATTTCGGCAATTCTAATGACACCCAACTAGTCGATGATAAAATGTCGTTTCAACGCGAAAGCAGCTACAACGAAGCCATAGCGAACGCGAATTACAAACGGGAAGGGAGCTATGCGGAAGCCATGACGAACCGAGTCGATCTCAGCGACGACGAGCACAGCTTGTACAACAAAAACAAACCGAAACTACCGAAAACCCCCATAGTGGAATTCGATAAAAAAGTTCTCAAAGCGATATCCGAGCAAAGTTTAACCAACAGCAACCAGAATATTCAACAGTTGATCCAAGCAACACCCAAACGGAACGTAGCAGCCAGCACTCCGAATCTAGCGGAAAAATTAGAAGAAACCTTCAACGACGAACGTAGAAAATCATCCCTCGATATCACCCGCAAGGGTAGTATAATTAAATCCAGTGCTAGCACCAGCGGAGTATCCGACGTTGAAGATAAAGTTCAGAACTCGTTGCGCAGTTTCAATGGGTCTAATAAGGGGGTGCATTTTTCGCCGGTGGTGTCCGAGGTAAATTGGAGGGATGATTCGGTTTCTACAGTTACGCCAGATCGTGAGAGTAGTTATAGTTTGGGTAGTTCTTCTTCTGGTAGAAGATCGCCTGTTCTGATCAAGCCTCGAGCTGTACGAGTTTTGAGTTTTTCACAACCGGATTTGTCGGATGATAATTGTAAGAGAGAGTTCGTTGATAGTTTGAAAGAGTTTCGGCAGGATTTTAGTAAGAGTCATCAGGACGTGACGAAATTTAAGAGGAGAGGTATGTTTTTTTTTATTTTGGAATTTTTTTTTATAAAATAAAAACATTTAAATGAAAATGGTTGGATAGCTCTTTTAAGTTATTAACTGTTATCAAACTTCAGTTCGTATTTTATTTTTTGATAGCTCTAGGTGAGTTTTATCATAATTATTTCGTTTTTCGACGTATTATTTTTAAAAAATAAAAACTGAAAATGATGGAGATCTCTTTTAAGTTGGTAGTTGTCTAATTTTTTATTTATACCCAATTTTCAGCTTAGGAAGACCCTGGGTCATTTTTTTATGCCTTTGCATAAATAAACTCATTTCGTTTCGTTCTATCCAGATGAAAAATGATGTAGAGCTCTTTTAAGTTATTAGTTGCTGTCAAACTTCTTTTTCTACTTCATTTTCAGCCTATGTAGGCCCTGGATCATTTTTTTTATGCTTCGCTTTCCATCGTATAGAAAATAAACTCATTTTGTTTCGTTCTATCCAGATGAAAAATTATGTAGAGCTCTTTTAAGTTAATAGTTGATGTCAAACTTCTTTTTATACTTCATTTTCAGCCTATGTAGGCCCTGGATCATTTTTTTCATGCTCTTTTTTTTATCGTATATAAAATAAACTCATTTGGTTTCGTTCCATCCCGATGAAAAATTATGTAGAGCTCTTTTAAGTTGATAGTTCCTGTCAAAGTCCTTTTTATACTTTATTTTCAGCTTACGTAGGCTCTGGGTCATTCTTTCCTGTTTTGCTTTTTATCTCATAGAAAATAAACTCATTTCGTTTCATTCCATTGAAATCAAAAATGATGTAGAGCTCTTTTAAGTTAATAGTTACTGTCAAACTTCTTTTTATACTCCATTTTCAGCCTATGTAGGCCCTGGATCATTTTTTTCATGCTCTTTTTTTATCGTATATAAAATAAACTCATTTGGTTTCGTTCCATCCCGATGAAAAATTATGTATAGCTCTTTTAAGTTGATAGTTCCTGTCAAAGTCCTTTTTATACTTTATTTTCAGCTTACGTAGGCTCTGGGTCATTCTTTTCTGTTTTGCTTTTTATCTCATAGAAAATAAACTCCTTTCGTTTCATTCCATTAAAATCAAAAATGATGTAGAGCTCTTTTAAGTTAATAGTTACTGTCAAACTTCTTTTTATACTCCATTTTCAGCCTATGTAGGCCCTGGATCATTTTTTTCATGCTCTTTTTTTTATCGTATAGAAAATAAACTCATTTGGTTTCGTTCCATCCAGATGAAAAATTATTTAGTGCTCTTTTAAGTTAATAGTTCCTGTCAAACTTCTTTTTCTACTTCATTTTCAGCCTATATAGGCCCTGGATCATTTTTTTCATGCTTTGCTTTTCATCGTATAAAAAATAAACTCATTTGGTTTCGTTCCAAGCAGATGAAAAATGATGTAGAGCTCTTGTAAGGTAATAGTTGCTGTCAAACTTCTTTTTCTACTTCATTTTCTGCTTACGTAGACTGTGGGTCATTTTTTCATGCTTTGTTCTTTATCGTATAGAAAATAAACTGATTTCGTTTCATTCCATTAAAATCAAAAATGATGTAGAACTCTTTTAAGTTGATAGTTGCTGTCAAACTTCTTTTTCTACTTCATTTCCATCTTACGCAGGACCTGGGTCATTTTTTTCATGCCTTTTCTTATCTTATAAAAAAACTCATTTCGTTTCGTTCCATCCAGATGAAAAATGATGTAGAGCTCTTTTAAGTTAATAGTTGCTGCCAATTTTCTTTTTTTTACTTCATTTTCAGCTCACGTAGGCTTTGCGTCAGTTTTTTCATACTTTGCTTCTTATTGTATAGAAAATAACTCATTTCGTTTCATTCCATTCAAATCAAAAATGATGTAGGGCTCTTTTAAGTTGATAGTTGCGTCAAACTCCTTTTTCTACTTAATTTTCAGCTTACGAAGGCTCTGGGTAATTTTTTCATGCTTTGCTTTTCATCGTATAGAAAATAAACTCATTTCGTTTCGTTCCATCAAAAACAAAAATTATGTAGAGCTCTTTCAAATTAATAGCTTTTGTCGAACTTCTTTCTGTAGTACATTTTTCGGTGTAAAGCACTTTTAAGTCAATAGTTCCTGTCAAACTTCTTTAAAGCTTTCCAACGCTCTGAATCAGTTTTTTTCATGCAAATTATGGAGAGCTCTTTTAAGTTGATAGTTTTTGTCAAACTTCGTTTTCTACTTAATTTTCAGCTTACGAAGGCTCTGGGTAATTTTTTTCATGCTTTGCTTTTCATCGTATAGAAAATAAACTCATTTCGGTTCGTTCCATTAAAATCAAAAATGATGTAGAGTTGTTTTAAGTCAATAGCTTTTGTCGAACATCTTTCTGTACTACATTTTTCGATATCCCTAGGTCATTTTATTATATTTTGCTGTGTTTTTAATCATACTATTTAAAAAATTCAAAATAAACTCATTTCGTTTGTTCCATTAAAATCAAAAATGATGTAGAGCTCTTTTAAGTTGATAGTTGCCGTCAAACGTCTTTTTCTACCTCATATTCAGCTTCTGGGTAATTTTTTCATGCTTTGTTTTTCATCATATGGAAAATAATCTCATTTCGTTTCGTTCCATTAAAATCAAAAATGATGTAGAGCTCTTTTAAGTTGATAACTTTTGTCGAAATTCTTTCTGTACTACATTTTTCGATATTCCTAGGTAATTTTTATTATGTTCTGCTGTGTTTTTTATCGTACTATTCAAAAAATTGAAAATAAACTCATTTCGTTTTGTTCCATTCCAATGAAAAATGATGTAAAGCTCTTAAGTTGATAGTTGCTGTCAAACTTATTTTTCTACTTCATTTTTAGCTTACACAGGCTCTGGGTCAATTTTTTCATGCTTTGTTTTTAATCGTATAAAAAATAATCTTATTTCGTTTCGTTCCATCCAGTTGAAAAATGATGTAGAGCTTTTTTAAGTTGCTAGTTGTTGTCAAACTTCTTTTTCTACTTCATTTTCAGCTTCTGCGTCATTTTTTCATGCTCTGTTTTTTATCGTATAGAAAATAAACTAATTTCGTTTCGTTTCATTAAAATCAAAATTGATGTAGAGCTCTTTTAAGTTGATAACTTTTGTCGAAATTCTTTCTGTACTTCATTTTTCGATATTCCTAGGTAATTTTTATTATATCCTGCTGTGTTTTTTATCGTACTATTCAAAAAATTGATATAGAGCTCTTTTAAGTTGATAATTGCTGTCAATCTTATCTTTCTACTTCATTTTTAGCTTACATAGGCTCTGGGTCAATTTTTTCATGCTTTGTTTTTAATCGTATAAAAAATAATCTCATTTAGTTTCGTTCCATCCAGATGAAAAATGATGTAGAGCTCGTCAAACTTCTTTTTCTACTTCATTTTCAGCTTCTGGGTAATTTTTTCATGGTTTGTTTTTTATCGTATAGAAAATAAGCTTATTCCGTTTCGTTCCATTAAAATCAAACATGAACTAGAGCTCTTTTAAGTTAATAGCTTTTGTCGAACTTCTTTCTGTACTACATTTTTCGGTAACCCTAGGTCATTTTTATCATATTTTATCATATTTTTCTCTGTTTTTTGTCATACTATTTGAAAAATTGGAAATAAACTCATTTCGTTTTGTTCCATTCAAATGAAAACTGAT